>JXSR01S073710.1:73077-88309 GCA_000969725.1 Ophiothrix spiculata | reverse complement strand
ACTCAAAATGCATTCCCACCGGATGGATAACGAATTGAACGTGTTTCTACCGAATGCATAACGAACATCACCGTACAGTAAAACAGTGTACGTTAGTCGTACGTTTGACACCGCCTTAACATTAAAAAACTCTGATTTTTCTCTTTTTAAAATTATAAATTTGTACCAGCATATTTGAAGTAATCCAGCGTGCAAAACGGAACCGTATTCTGCATTGATCAGCATCTGCTTCTGCATCAGTAATAAGTACATAATCATATATAATTTATTTGAACTTTTGTGCAATGTCAACTGGACACAATTTAATCAAGTTGGATATATATGCTTTCTGATACAGCAATAATGCCCCGCCATACAAATTTGTTGTTTCATGTAACGTAGCATAAAATGTGTGGCTTGTTTACGACAGATTTTGATTTTGTTGGCATGATAAATCAAGTTTGAATTTTTGTAATTAATGGAATATATACAAAAGAATTTAAACACATATCAAACGTCAATATGGTCAGTTCGTTATGTGAGTGCAAGAAAGTCGTATCTGCAATAGCTGCCTTATGTCATAAATTTGCATTGCACACTGCATGACCTCCAGTCTTGGGTCAGTGGTTCTTGAAATGGTTCTTCAGGTGACACCGTCACGTGAAGAACCATTTCAAGAACCACTGATATAAGACGGGAACATTTTGAGGGATTTTTCACTTTATTGTGAAAAGGTGTAAAATAAATATAACTTAGGGCAGCCATTGCAGATACGACTTTCTTGCACCCACATGACGAGTTAAATTTTTAGTTCTTTCAAGATAAACCGCAAAACTCTTGCTTGTTGTAGTGTGCTGGTCGTTAATATTGTTGTTAATTCTAATCAGCTTCCTGGAAACATGCTACAATAATACGAAATTTCAAAATATTTTAGAAATTTTAGAAAATGTTTATCTTTTATTGTTCTGCTGGACAACTATTAATTAAAACTAATATATTAAAATGTAAAAAAACAGGAATAAAATAAAAAGACATATCAGTTTAAAATGATTTTTGAAGACGTTTGGCGATAATTATTAAAAAACTTGGGTCATTTTACTGACAATTTTCTCAAGTACTGGTGGATATCAGTCTCTAAATACTAGTATTCTATAATTTCCATCAGAAGTATCAATATATATCAATAAACATGATAAAGTAAAGTATGTTTGTATAGTGAGAAATGAGGGATAATGGCAAAAATCGTGTCGTGAGATCAAAGTTTGTTTTCAAATCTTTTAAAACTCAAGAAAATAATATAAGTAATACCCCGCAATGCACACTTCACAAAGTGTACACTTAAAATGTGTTTCAAGTTAGAAAACCTTTTTACATGTTTTATATACAGTAAATGTACTTGATGTATATTTCCTTTTCAGGGCAAAATTTGAATGAACAGCAAACGAATTATATACACTGATAATAAATTGTATTTGTAGGAGGAAATGAATGATGATAGCGAGCATGGAGATCATCCGACCTTGATGTTTTGGCAGGTGGATTCAGACAATAATGGGTAGCAAGTAGAAATGGAACACAAGGCGAAGAATTACTTGCCCAACAATGAGTTAAGTCTTTATGTTAAGGAAAGCAAAACTTGCGAATTGCGGGATGTTCCACACAAATAAAAGAAGACACGTATATAAACCATATGGCTACGTTTTTATTGGATAAAGATATATTAACGAGGGCATAGTACTATTAGGATTTACATTTGTGTCCGCATACATATAAATGTTGGGAGGTGCCTGGTTGGGATGTAATAGGGTTGTGTTTGGGATGTAGTGGGTGTGTCGTGGTGGGGTGTGTGGGTTAGGGGAGTATATATATAGACAATAAGTGTAATACAGAACTTAAATTTCTTTGATTAGCTTTTTTATAACAAAAAAATTAGTGCTTAATGCCCTGGCCTAATACAACTACCAAAACTGACAAAATACAATCTTCCGCATCATTATACATGTTTTATTCAACAAAAACACGCCAGAATGCCTCTTCACTACTTTGATTAAAGGGGTCTCTCTATTACAAAGAGTTCAAGTTTGTGTTTGTTTAGGAAAGGGAAGCTCGTGATAATCTTATGGGAGCGATTTGATGAGCAAGGCTAATGATGTAAAGAGACAAGCGTGCTCTGAACAGAATTCATGCTCAAGACTTCTCTGGGGTTTCACACCCGCTGTAAATCCCACGTGACCAGGCTACGAAAGAACTGTATTCGGTTGCTGTTAATATGTAGTTATCAGTAATTGACATTGGTAATTGTTTCTGCTATTTCAGTTAGCTAGTGTATCCGACATATAATGAAATGGCATCAGAAAATGAAAATCTAAAAGATCAGACAACGTTGTTGAGATAAGTCGCCAGCTTGGGGTTTTACGCAATTCTAATGCATTTTTGTTATGTTGATACTATAATCTTGGTCATTTCTTTTTAAGTAGTAACTGTTGTATTTTTGAGCTTATTAACAGAAAGTGTTGCAAATATATTTCTATAATGCTTTTACATAAGAATCCGAAGTTTTAGGTTTTTTGTATCGTAGACAATTAGTCTTGATTGCTATGAATTTGTATAATTTGAATGACTTTAAATAAATCGACCAGTATAGGAAAGAGATGCTAATATAAGAATGTGAGATTTGGGATTTTAACCGCTTGAACCACTGATGTACTGACACAAATAAATTAAAAAATGCAAAAGTAACAGGTTGAAATCATAGGTTGAAATAATATGTAACTTGTCACCAACCCCTATTTGTAGGACACCAACAAAGAAAATTAGAATTCTGCGATCGAAAATGTTTGTGTAACCTATTTACGAAAAAGAAGAATCAAGTAAATTGCATTAGACGAAAATACGCCAAATCGAATCAAGATTTATGAATTGCAATATTTTCTAATCACCTAATCAAAGCCTTATTATAATTAAATATAAACAAAAATTGTATTTTGACGTTATTTTGAACTATTATGCAAAAATGCCCTAACTTATATCTGATGGAGAGAAAGAATAAAGCTATTATCGTGAGAATGCTACACGGGCACACTTTTGACATAATATCTTGTGACTGGTCAATTGATTTCGATATTGCCCGAGACGATTTGCTTAAGCAATAAGAAAGCTTGCTTTAAGCAAAGACACTGATTCAAGGGATGTTTTATGACATTTCGTATTGTAACCGGAAATATCGATGTTTCCCCAATATCCGATTGTGCTTACAAAACAAGTAGTGTTTTATTTGTTTTGAATATTCACCGTTAGTAACTTTTCGTCGGTAACATATTTTTGTACTCCTTTTTTATTTTTCAAATTTCTTGGCATATATGCTTTTTAACATAATAATAAGTTTTTGGCATTTATAAGCTACTTAACATAATTATCCTTTTCATATACTATATATTCATGCAGTTTATTTGGATTACCTTTATTGTAAATTTACAGTCACGGTAGTTGTATCAAGTTCTTTATAGATAGAGAAATAATGATGCAAAAACTGCGACATACTGTCGTTATTTGATATCCATAATATCATTCAAGCATTAAATGGTTCCTATTGTACGCTAAATGTGAAACACCAAGCTCATTTTGATTTTAGTTTGCAATGTGCAAGTCAACAATACTTGCACTATTGCAAAAGTTTAAACTAACTTACGATGCTGAAAGGCTGATTTGTTGTTAATGGTGTAGATCAGAAACGTTAACATGGCTAAATACTTTTGAATAGGCTTCAGCCTTCGGGGAAACCGACCTGGTTCTCAATGTAAAAGATCAACAACAACTACATAAAGAAACCCGAATAGGGCGGGACAAGTGCTGCAACCTCTTCGACAAAGCAATGTAACTCCTTGTTAGATCAGCTCGAGCCGTAAGCGTTTAATGACACTTTGCTTGTTTTTAAAAACGTGTTTATGAAATGAACAAACTCTCGTGATATTTCATTATGTTAAAAACCAATCTATACTGGCATTGTTGCATAGTTCGACGTACTTAGTTCGTCTAGATTTATCATACCCGTGCTTACATGACGTATGGACCCATTTGAACGGCACAATGATCGATGATAAATAAAGGATCTAAGATGGTGTAAACGGAATGTAACGTTAATTTAAATATCTGGTTCCGAAAGATGCATCTGATGCATTTTCAAAAAAGAGTTAGTAGCCCTCTCGTAGGTACGTTTTAGAATCTTTGAATGTGAGTTGCAAAGAGGTACTGCTGACTTTATCTATAATAGTGGTGTTAATATTATTGTTGATGTACCATACCTGGCACTATGCGTACGTAATAGCACATGATGGCGGGTCAACAACTACAAAAATAACAACAAAACAAAAGTAATAAGAACAGCAACAGCAAAATGTAAACATCATCAACTACAGCAACAACAACAGTGGCGTATTACACCAGTAAAACGCTATAATTTGGGGAAAATTTTGTAAAATAAACCCATTTCTTATAGTTACATTAGTAGTGTACTATATATTGATACTTTATACTTTTCTTGATTTCGTTTGGGGCACATTCGGGCGCACCCCCTCCCCTTGGTTTACATAACTGAACAAGAACGGCGTTATATCACGGGAACCAGCAACAATGGTCGTCAATGACGTACTGTTAAATGATATACCAAGTGATATATATCGGAGAAGCTCGGAGACACTGCCGCGCCGTATATAGATGCGTCCGGTCGAATCAACACTTCAAACATAAGTGCCTCTTACACATAAAGATGAAATAAGAAATCTTAAGTCACCAAAGCTTGTAATTGTCTTGATACGATGGCTATATTATTAAGAAGGATTTTTGCTTGGAGTCAGTCAATACCGTGTCGGTTTATCACCTCCTAGAGGAGGTATTGCGAAAGATAATTTTGCAGTGGCTGATGAAAGAATCTTTTAATATTTAGTTCTGTTTAAAAAAAAAAGAGTTGATCCGGTTATGGGGGTATGTAAGTGTGAATAAATATTAAATTTAGCATTGGACGCATGGATGTTCATTTTTGTTTAGGCCATATTGTTTAAATGCTACGAAATGTTACACTATGCAAAGTGTGACCAGTTCCAAATTCGGAATACATGATCAAAACAAATGTATATATGTGACCTTCCAGCTCGTATGAGCAGTAAATGCCAGAAACTTCATTTTGCGCTACAGGTGAAAATACATGTCAAGGTCGTAATTTGCCGACATTGATTTTTTGACAGATTCACAATCCTAGTGCTTACTACAAAATACCAGCAAAGTTTCATTTCAAGAAAATGATAGGAAAGGTGAAATAAATTGGCATATTCTTAAGACGATCAACAGAAAATATAGGGCTTACTAATCTTTGAACGCGTTTATCTCAGTTATACGTTTTACTCCCTGTCAACCTTTGACGGACCATAACTTGACTTCTGGAAATCGTGTGAAGTTGATTAAGGTGTCATTTTAATTCTTAAAGCATGGTCTTTGCAAATGATTAAAAAAGTGAAAATGACAAGTGCTGGCATTTACTGCTGGTTTGGGCTGGACGGTCACATATTTGAAATGGAATGCGATAGATAAAGTTATTATTCTTAGATGAGCTTCACTATGTTGTTCACTGGTAGCACTTATGTCTTTTCGGTCCTTTCATAAGCCTTTGTGATAATGATCATCTCAATTATTTTTGGCAAGGAATGGTCTATGAGCAGTAAGAGATTGCTTCTGCTGATGCGAACACTGATAACTTTCAGACTAGACTTTTATTACTTTGATTTCATCAATCAAAGTGTTGACATTGTGTATCATCTTTATTTAACTTCAATTTACCCATCAAATCAATTGGGAATTGTGTTTGAAAGTCTAAAAAGAAATTTAGGGAAAGAAATACTATTGAAAGCAGGGAGCGAACTATGTAATAAAAGATAATTTTTGAGACTACGATGGCACAGCTTGAAGAAGAAACTAGAGGAAGATGATTACTCATCCCGTTAAAGAAGTCAAGATCATATTATTAAGTGCAAGCAGAATTAAGGTTTAAACACAAGACTTAATTGACAATGGTCAAATAACAACAAAAGCGTCTGACGTCAATAGGGACACTTTTTTGTCAATAGTATCTTTGGGCTCACATCTACGGTTTTTTGAAATGGATTGACAAAATATACGGTTATAAGTGATCGTGGTTATTAAAGTAGAAAAAAATAATTTGGTCTCTCCTCTTTTATGTTTCTTTGGCTGTCAAAAAGTACTTCGTGAATTGTGAAACTTTCTTTCGCTATAGCCATGATGGTAATGCATTCTCATTGAACCTGATACAGTTGTCTTTATAAAAGGCCAAATTAATTTTACTTTTGTATAATCTGGTTTATTTTGCTAATCTATTAATAATATACAAATATTGACTGCTTTGATGGGCATGGTTTAAATTATTTTCCCGAGGTGATCTCAAAACCATGAATATGCCCGAAGCGAAGCTGAGGGCATATTCATGGTTTTGAGATCACCGAGGGGAAATAATTTTAACCATCCCGAACAAAAAGCAGTCAATATTCGTTTTATATACCGAATATATAGATTTTCGTCATCTAGTTGGTTAAAAGAACCGATAATGATTTATGATATTTCTCTTTTCAATGCTGACCGCGCCGTATTATACGGAAAATGTATTGAGCGGGCCTAGTGAAAAATATGCCCCGGGCCTAGTAAAATCCATGCCCTCACTTTTAACCAATCAGAGGACAGGAATCTATATATGAGGTATATAATGCTAGCTTCATTAGTATTTGAAAGCTAGAGAGGTATATGCTGATGATCAAAATTTAGATTATATTTTATACTCTGGTCAGTGACCTTTGCCGGAAAGCAGATTATGGCAGTTAAACATTAGTCCAAACTCGTGTAATATCCTCAAAAGGTCGATCACAAATAATCTGACAATGTGACACTCTACAATACACTGAAGTCTGGCACTACCCGAAGCTCTTTCTGGCGCCGTCTCAGTAAAAACTTCCAAGTTGCGAGAGACTTTTGAGAAATAATGATGTTTACTCAATCATTATCATTTTCATGTTGTCTTTTCAAAACCACAAGAAATTAATAACCAGAAATCAAAATATATCGCGTTTTATATAAAATTAAGGTAAATAATTGTTGTAAAAGAGCACTTTATACTCACACAAAAACAAAAGAATTAATGACCATAAGATATTTGCAGTTTGAATTTAATTAGAAAGTCACCTTTAAGAGCCTAGAGTCACATATCTTGCCATCCAGTTTGACTCAGGCGTTTGTTTTGAAATACCTCTGTGTATTATCCTGTAATTAATATATTCGTTGATAGTTATAGCAAAGTATTCTCTGGTTTTAGCCTTCAAAAGAATACCAAGAACATTCGAAGTTGAAGTAAAATAAAATGCTTTTAAAAAGCGCAATCATCTAACCATACACAAAATTATACTTTTATTTAACTCATACAGGGGCGTAACCAGCTTTGACTGTCCGGGGGGGCAAGACTCAAAAGGCTTCCCGATTTTTTTTACTGGCTTGAAAAAAATTTAACGCGCGCGTAGCGCGTGCGCAAAAATATTTGAACAAATGTGTTTATTTTAGCTAAAAAACGCCTATTTTTGGATGAAATAATGGTTTCTTTCTTTTTTCTTTTCTCCTTTCCCTTTTCTCTTTCTTCCTTTTCTTTCTTTTTCTCTTTTCCTTCCCCTTTTTCCTCTTCTTTCCTTTTTCTCTTCCCATTTCTCTTCTTCTTCCCTTCCCATTTTTTTGCTCTCCTTCCCGATTTTTTTGCGTCCGGGGGGGCAAGTTGCCCCCCCCCCCGGCCCCCCATTGGTTACGCCCCTGAACTCATATATAGAGGCAAAAGTAGATGAACTGTATCAGAATTGAAATCAATATTTTGAATAATTTCTTCTTCGCTAACCTTAAAAGTGCATTTAATTTTCAAGTTCAACCCAATATCCTCTAAAGTGTTTCCGATGTAGAATTGAATTTTCATATAAGTCATGCTGATTTGCGTGCTAAAGTGCAGTACTATCCGATTGAAAATGTTACCAATTTGCTTGCTTGGCTTAGCTTTAAAGCGGTAGTTAAGTTGCACACGATCGATAATACTCCTCATATTTGCATATCTTTTATTTTTGCAAGATTCACTGTAAAATATGAAGAGACCTCTTGTTCATTATAATTCCAACCAATTGTAAGGTTTCTCAATGTTTTACAGTGAATCTTCATAAATAATGGTCGACCTTAAAACCTATAGGAACCTAATTTGCATCTAAGAAAATAGAGAAGAACTCAGGATTTGAATTTTCTCAACACACTCCCCTACACAAAAGATATGGTAGAATCCTACATAGGTTTAAGAAAAATACAAAACAAGTTTTTAAGTGATTTTATGACAGAGTTAAAAGGTTATGGTGATTCCTTATCAAAAGAGGCAAAATCATGCAAAAACAGAAATTTTAAACAAAACATGAAGGCGATTTATGTTGGCAAATGTTGTTACATTGTCAATTTTTCAGTCAAAACCACGTTCATTTGGGAAACATACCTTTATTCTCGATTTTATACATCTTGACAAAAATATGCATATATTGTCAAACTTTGATTAAATTAGAAAGCAGGATGTTTTGTTGAAAAAAACGGGATAAGGTTGATAGAACAACGTCGAATACTTTTGAATATCTCAATGTTAAATCACTTTTAACCATATTGAAATTGCTTTCAATTACATCCCAAGGGATTGTATTAGAAAAAGAAACTTAAATAACTCAATTTATTTAAACTTTTATCTTTGTAAAGTTGATAACTAAGTTCATGTTTAACCTACCATTTAATGAAGTAAGATTTACCCTTTAATCATATAGGCATACAGTGGTAACAAGTCAAGTATTAAAATACATTCATAATAAATTGATGACATTATAACAACATAACGCCTGATGCATCAAAATCAGTCGATTTGAATTAAGATCTGTATCATTGCTATCTTAAGGGCTTTGTGTTTTCCGCCTCGCTATTTTTGATCCTGTTAATTAACTATACTTTTGAAGTAATAAAACCGCCATTCTAACCGTAAATGATCAATCAAAATTAAAATCAAATAATTAATGATAGAGTTATCCCCATAAGTGGGTTCATGATCAATATCGATTTGTGTACAGATTCAAGTGAGGCAGAAATTTGTTATTTGCCTGTTCATCATTCACTTAAAGCTTGCATCTATTCTTATGTAAATAATCTTTGTTTCTATTTCGTAGACAATTGCTCTATTTTATAGAACAAAGTTTCCTTCCATCTGAGTGACTTTTATTAGTTGATACTCATTTTTCCGTTGTTTAAGATATTTACTCATATTTTCACTGATTAATAGTCAAAAATGTTTTAGAATTGTTTCATTTTAAAGAAATCTCTTTGTTGTTGACATTTAGCGAGCTAGCTGCTCAATGTTGCTCATGTGCTAACAATATGAATACATAATATGCGAATGGAACCAACAAATAAGGAAGAAAAATCACTATTTCATTATAACAGGTTTCAGTTCAAGGACTTATGATAACATGAATAGAATTATGCTTCTTCGTCCAACCATCCATGTTTCTATTTTACTTTTAGTTAATGAAATAAGATGGAAAACCAATAGCGATACATTCAATCTCAATATATATGAACACAGAATGATATGGCTTACAATGTTCATCTGAGACAAAAACCACCCGATCGCTATACCAAAATATATGAAAACCCACCCCAAAAGGTAGCCACATATACCTTGTCAATGTAAGTAACCCCCCATCCAGGGTCTACTCGTTCTTTTTTCATATATGTGACCGTCCAGCCCGTATGAGCAGTAAATGCCAGAAACCTCATTTTGCGCAACAGGTGAAAATACATGTCAAGGTCCTAATTTGCCGAAATTGATTTTTTGACAGATTCACAATTCTATTGCTTACTACAAAATACCAGCAAAGTTTCATTTCAAGAAAATAATGGGAAATGTGAAATAAATTGCCTTATTCATAAGACGATCAACAGAAAAAATAGGGCTTATTAATCTTTGAATGCGTTTATCTCAATTATACGTTTTACTCCCTGACAACCTTTGACGGACCATAACTTGACTTCTAGAAATCGTGTGAAGTTCATCGAGGTGTCATTTTAATCCTCAAAGCATGGTCTTTGCAAATAATTAAAAATAATTAAAAAAGTGAAAATGACAAGAGCTGGCATTTACTGCTGCTTTGGGCTGGACGGTCACACATCGAGTCGACAAGCTGTTTTTTAATGCTGAGCATGTTTTTTTTTTGTTTTTTTTCCAATTTTAAATTGGACGACAAGTAATCTATGTCTTCAAAAGATTATTTCAAAAGATGACTTGTCAATCAGTTTCAGAAAGGAAATAACTCTTAATGGTTAAGAAAATATTTTTCATATATAGTTTTAGAAACAAATGAATACACGTCTTTTTATCGCTTAAGCATGTTAAGTGTGTAAGAAAATGCGACTTGTGTTATGATTTTTGTTTCTCAAAACATTTTTGTATTTATTTTCAGCTCTGTTTCCTCTCTTTTCTTAATCCAATTTATATTGCTTAATGAGGTGAAATAAATATCATGAATGTATTTACTTAAATTTATACTTGAGGTGTGCGAAATCAAACAATATTTGTACAATTTATCTTTGGGTTGAAGTTATACAAAACGTGGCGCCGCGCGACCATTGAATGTCGGGACTGTTTCATAATCATGCAAAATTCTTTTTCGTCATTTGTTCTTAAAAGAAAATTAAATGCATGTTTTTCTTATGTTTTTGATGCTTCAAGTGCAATGTTATTCGTCTTAATTGTTTGTAATGCCTAATAACATTGAATATCCTTAAGTGATAAAGTTCAAGACAGCGTAATATCCTAATTAAAACTAGGAATTACATATTAATATTGTATTTATTAGTGATTTTTCCAAAAATACAAAAAAGTTTTTTTCATGAAAAATATATGGGTTTATATATAATTCATGAGCATCAATCCCAATTCTTACTAGCCTGCATTTCAAATGGTTGGTAAAATAGTTTTTATTGTCAGTTTTGACACTAACATTCCAACTGGATTGCAGTATCTATATTATTAGAGTTTTTATTAGGTAATTTGGTGTTACGTTATATTTGTAATATTACTGCATTACGATTATATAAAGTATTTAAAAAAACACCATACTGATTTTATATTACCGTCGAGCTCGAGATACTACCCTTTCCATCTTTTCTCTTAATTTTAAGATCACGTAAGAGTTAGTATTACGCGATAATAAGAGCATTGACCAATACAGAATATTGTTTGAAACCACAATTAGACACCATCAAGACAATCAAGACAAAAGTTTTTTTATGTTGTAGCGAAAAGATCACTGATTCCATTAAGCTAAATATTGAAAATCCAATCCAATAACAGATAATTGATAAATCATACAAATGTATCTATCTGATGGTGTATAATTTGCTTTGATGCGATATGCACTCTTAGAAGGCCGGGATCAAATTTTTGATCCTTTTTTGGGATCATTTTATTTTGATCCTTTAAGGATCACTTTTGATCCTTTAAGGATCACTTTTGATCCTTTTACGGATCAATATATACAAAAGGATCAAATTCACCAGGATCATTTTTGATCCTTTTTTAGGATCATTTTATTTTGATCCTTTTTGATTACAATATCAAAGTTTTGATCCGTATTTCTGGATTACTTTGATACGGAGAGGATGAGCTCACATTTTGATACCGCGTTTGGATGCAACATCATGTTTTGTTTCATATTTGAGTACCGTGACCCCATAACCGCTACATAGCGGGGAATGTATGGTGTAACATGAATAAATACATTGATTTCATCAGACAGTGCCGTGGTCGAGTGGTTAGAGCATTGGTCTCTTAATTACCAGCAGGTATAAGTGGCGTGGGTTCAAACCCTGCTAGGGTCACTTCAGTGTGATGTTTTTATGCAGATCTTTTTATAAGAAATATTTGATCCTTTTTTCTGATCAAAAATTGTGATCCTTTTTATGGGATCATTTTGATCCTTAAAGGATAAGCTCATATTTGATACCTAAAAAGGATCAAAATTGATCCTTTTTGTCTCATATTTGATACTTTCTTTATAAGAGTGTGTGTTGTATTGTTTGATGGACTTTAATACATCTCTTCTTGTGAATAAGTTATTTTATATTATGCGGTAATTTTTTTTTATTGCAGTGTGTACATTGTGAATATAGTTAAACAGACGAAACTGCACTCAAATTTATTAATAAAAATGATCATAGTGTAATGGGCAAGACTAGATATATCTTTCTTCCATGGTCAGAAATAAAGAAGTGGGATTGCGTATCAATCACACATCAACGCCTAGAGCATAACGTACAGTAACGTACTAAGCGTGAGCCAAACGGACACTACCGTATATGGATAACGACTTGAACGTATACGAGTCGTACATGACGGAAACAACGAAACAAACACATGACGAACAACAATGTGTAGAACAAAACAATAGTGGGGTTATGTATGTCATGCGTACGTTTTGCTCTAGATGTAGACACATTTTTTATATATCTCCAAAACGAAACATTACTCAGCTTTGAAATTTTACATGTGTTATGAGAAATATATGAGCAATAATTTGGTACCAAAATGTAAAAAGTTTGAAAAAGTTGAAACAATCGATCGAACTATGAATGGAACTTTTAAACTTATCCATTGATTCCCTGTTGGCAGACAGTTTGTCTCGTAATATCCTAATTAAAACTAGGAATTACATATTAATATTGTATTTATTAGTGATTTTTCCAAAAATACAAACAAGTTTTTTTCATGAAAAATATATGGGTTTATATATAATTCATGAGCATCAATCCCAATTCTTACTAGCCTGCATTTCAAATGGTTGGTAAAATAGTTTTTATTGTCAGTTTTGACACTAACATTCCAACTGGATTGCAGTATCTATATTATTAGAGTTTTTATTAGGTAATTTGGTGTTACGTTATATTTGTAATATTACTGCATTACGATTATATAAAGTATTTAAAAAAACACCATACTGATTTTATATTACCGTCGAGCTCGAGATACTACCCTTTCCATCTTTTCTCTTAATTTTAAGATCACGTAAGAGTTAGTATTACGCGATAATAAGAGCATTGACCAATACAGAATATTGTTTGAAACCACAATTAGACACCATCAAGACAATCAAGACAAAAGTTTTTTTATGTTGTAGCGAAAAGATCACTGATTCCATTAAGCTAAATATTGAAAATCCAATCCAATAACAGATAATTGATAAATCATACAAATGTATCTATCTGATGGTGTATAATTTGCTTTGATGCGATATGCACTCTTAGAAGGCCGGGATCAAATTTTTGATCCTTTTTTGGGATCATTTTATTTTGATCCTTTAAGGATCACTTTTGATCCTTTAAGGATCACTTTTGATCCTTTTACGGATCAATATATACAAAAGGATCAAATTCACCAGGATCATTTTTGATCCTTTTTTAGGATCATTTTATTTTGATCCTTTTTGATTACAATATCAAAGTTTTGATCCGTATTTCTGGATTACTTTGATACGGAGAGGATGAGCTCACATTTTGATACCGCGTTTGGATGCAACATCATGTTTTGTTTCATATTTGAGTACCGTGACCCCATAACCGCTACATAGCGGGGAATGTATGGTGTAACATGAATAAATACATTGATTTCATCAGACAGTGCCGTGGTCGAGTGGTTAGAGCATTGGTCTCTTAATTACCAGCAGGTATAAGTGGCGTGGGTTCAAACCCTGCTAGGGTCACTTCAGTGTGATGTTTTTATGCAGATCTTTTTATAAGAAATATTTGATCCTTTTTTCTGATCAAAAATTGTGATCCTTTTTATGGGATCATTTTGATCCTTAAAGGATAAGCTCATATTTGATACCTAAAAAGGATCAAAATTGATCCTTTTTGTCTCATATTTGATACTTTCTTTATAAGAGTGTGTGTTGTATTGTTTGATGGACTTTAATACATCTCTTCTTGTGAATAAGTTATTTTATATTATGCGGTAATTTTTTTTTATTGCAGTGTGTACATTGTGAATATAGTTAAACAGACGAAACTGCACTCAAATTTATTAATAAAAATGATCATAGTGTAATGGGCAAGACTAGATATATCTTTCTTCCATGGTCAGAAATAAAGAAGTGGGATTGCGTATCAATCACACATCAACGCCTAGAGCATAACGTACAGTAACGTACTAAGCGTGAGCCAAACGGACACTACCGTATATGGATAACGACTTGAACGTATACGAGTCGTACATGACGGAAACAACGAAACAAACACATGACGAACAACAATGTGTAGAACAAAACAATAGTGGGGTTATGTATGTCATGCGTACGTTTTGCTCTAGATGTAGACACATTTTTTATATATCTCCAAAACGAAACATTACTCAGCTTTGAAATTTTACATGTGTTATGAGAAATATATGAGCAATAATTTGGTACCAAAATGTAAAAAGTTTGAAAAAGTTGAAACAATCGATCGAACTATGAATGGAACTTTTAAACTTATCCATTGATTCCCTGTTGGCAGACAGTTTGTCTAATATATTCTAGAGTGATTCTAGAATAATCTTTATGAAATTGACTACATTCAACTTTGAATAAGACATTTTGGAAATAAAAAGAAAGTATATTGACTTTTTAGAATCCTTTTTCCCGTCCAGTGATGCAAAATCAGTTCAATTTTAATTCAAAGCCGCGACAGGTGCTTTTTAAAGTTTTTTCGTGGTGACATCGAATGAGTCAATTAAATCAGGGCCATTCAGTATCGAACTTGACATTGAAATTTCACAGTAGATAACGTTTATGCTTAATCTGGTTGATTGCAAATCCATCATCTATTCAATCGCTCATGTTGCCTATGCTACCGTATGTTTTATCGGCAGATGTTAAAACTTTTTCACAACATTGGGATGCTTTTAAAAGAAACAAACTACAGTATACCAATGAAATAAAACTTACGACCCTTATAAATCCTTATAAATGGCGATCTGGAGATCGGAAAAATTACATTGTGTCCCAATAGTCTTGTGTATACTTTAGAGGGGTTCTTAAAAAAATTGTACGGGGATGCTCAAAGTAGACTTCAGAATTTTGACCATATCTATACCTCAAAAAGCGTGATTTTATGA
>JXSR01S073710.1:22437-39256 GCA_000969725.1 Ophiothrix spiculata | reverse complement strand
TATTTCTTTAAAGTACAGTTACTGACTATTTTACGGTCGAATGTTCAAATGTGTAAATGTCCCTCTTGCAGAAGATCTACAAGCAACTTTATGCATTGAATTGACAAACTTCCTTAAAAAGAAAAGAAAAGACCCCCCCCCAAAAAAAAAAAAAAAAAAAAAAAAAAAAAGAGGCAAAAACACCCCTTTAGCAAATTATTCCATATACACTAACCATGCTAACCGTGGTTAAGTTATTTCAGTAGACCGTATACAACCCGTATGCTCAAAAGTTTGGTTTAAGATTTAGACCAGGTTTTAAAACCTTGTCAAATCTAAAATAATTAGTAATTACTCATCCTCGTTTTATTTATTATTATTTTTTGGACATGCAAAATTAGACCACGGAATGTCAATAATTTACGACTTTAAATGACTCGTTTAATAAGTAATTTACAATTGTTAGGCCTATATGTCAATATGTTAACGGATCAAAGAATACATGTATTATCACGAATAAAACAATGAATAACTAATTTTACAGATTATGCTTGTTAACTTGTCCGATTAATCCGATAATCATGACTTGAAAGTCACGGCCACCATATCTATAATTGAGATTAATTATTGTCAAACGTATCAACGGTTAAAATATGAAAATCATAAAACAATTAAACATTATTAAGGTTAAAAAGTATAAAACTACTAAGTACAAAATTAGAAAATTTCTAAAAATCTTGCTTCGTTTTAGACTCAAAATTATAAAAATGAAAAGAAATGCTTAAAAAAACAATTTTAGAAGGTTTAGATTTTTCGAAACATTTTGCCTCATTCTAGTGCTTTAAATGTGAAAAAGCTTGATATTTAAAAAAAGAATTAACAAGATTAACACCAAGAGATACAAAATTTTATTTACCACGAGCTATTGAATTTCTCTAACCCTTTCGGTTTCTGATTGGTTGTCATCAAACTGGTCGTGTGTTGATAACAAAAGCATCTATATGTGACGGTGACGGTGCTGCTTCAACGAAACAACTTTTTAAAGTTTTTATTTCAGCAATGTATTTGTGATTATTATAATCTGCTATTATGAGCCACATTTCATCGAAAAATTCCTTACGAAAAGCAGATTTCCAATTTTTGGCGGGAAATTTTTCGAAAAAATTAAAATTTGACACGAATTTGATGTATCTGGCCGCCATAATGACGAATTTCCATGTTTTTTTTTTCATATGAATTAATTGTATTGAGTTGGTGTATCACTGTGTACAGTTTCAAAGATAAATAATGTGGAAAACATTGTTTTTCAAGCGATCAAGATCATCGTCATGGGTCCATATGGACCCCCCTTTTATGCAGTAATGTATTTCAAAACCATATTTTGAAATATAAAACAATATATGGTTCGATGAGTACATTTAAACGGGTCTATAGGAGATAACCTGCCACATATGAAATCAATTTAGTTGAGTTCATTACAACTGACAATTACAACGTTTTAATGCTTCTTATAACATGAAAATGTCCATGATTACACACACTGAATATGTCACACGCATCGTTGAGAACTGTAATAAAACCTGTCAGCATACTTGAAGCTGGTCCATCATTTATCTGGGTGTGTGGATTTTGGCCATGATAAAAACGTGATAATAAATGCTGCATTTTTTAGTTACATTGAATATGCTTAATTATAACTTGTAAAACAATTTTTGTTATTAGCATCAAAACAAACAAACAACATCAACAAAGGCGTTGACGGACTCGTATTCTTTTTATTATTTATAAGTGACGATCATGAGTGACGATAAAACTAAATCGATTTTTATTACCATTATTTATCCAAGTGCCGACAAAATAAGAGAAAAAGTCGACTGATATGTTATATATTTCTATCGGCTATGCAAAGTGATCAATTAAGCATACCAGACGTTGAAATTAGTGAAAAGCATAAGAGCTTGATATTTCAAAAAGAATTAACAAGATTAACACTAAGCATATGCACCAAGAGATACATATTATTTACCACGAGCTATTGAATTTCTCGAACTCTTTCGGTTTCTGATTGGTTTTCATCAAACTGGGCGTGTGTTGATAACAAAAGCATCGATATGTGACGGTGACGGCGCTGCTTCGTTTTAACGGTGTCTTGGTGAAAAAATCCTCTAAAATAGTTTGGCTAATAGAAAACAAACGCATTCTGCATCACTTGATCATTCGCTTGGACAGTAACAAAAACGTGGTCAGTTTTAATCCATACTTACAGAACTCAATTGTTGATGTGTGACTTGTATTAATAGGATTACAATATATTTCAAGTGGAAATATTCAACTGCAATTCACTTTCGCTTTAGCAATTGCCTGGTGAAGTTGTGTGCGTTTTGTTGCTGCAAATTTTCTTTTGTTAAACCCTATTCTCAACTTTCCTGGTTAAACTAATCTGGAATAAGCTGTTATCCTTTATTTTCTAACCAATATATTTACATGGAATATAATTATTTGAAGTCTTTTTGGTAAGTAGTATTTTATGCAATGTTTAAGCTTAAAAAAATATATATTATAAGAGATATGTAGATTTCAATACTTAAGAGTAAAATCAGGGAAATGTCTTCTTTTTTTTATATTTTTGTTCTATACAAGATATTTTACACCAAGTTTAATTTGACATGTGTCTGCTATCTATTTACATTTTATACTTATGTTATGCTCTATTTAGATGACGTTGCTCTCTTTTCTGTTTAGAACATTATTGTATTAATAAATAATAAAAGTTATTATAACACATTTAATGTTATTTTGCATTCATTACAGACTCGTCATAACCACAGCGCCTTTGACAGATCGCTGACATTTCACCCATTATTCAAGTTAAACTACTTATAATCTAGATGATAGACAAACAAATGAGAGCCGCTGCGATGGAAAATTCTCCTCCTAATATACAACCTCCGCAGTTTGAACGACCCATCAGTCCAGGAGCTCGAAGCGACTGCTCTGACTTCAGCAGCCGCGATAGTGACGGTGAACTAGCCAGTATAGACCAGGCATGTCGTCAGCGGCAACACTCCCCTGCTGCATCACCCATAAGGCCTGCTAGTCCGCATCAACATAACAGACTTACTCCCAGTTCACCATCAACGTCAGACTCAAATATATCTACATCTGCAAAATCATCACCAAGTGCAACGGACTCGCGTAATTATAATAACCATCTTGCAAGTCAGGACTTGGCACATAATGTTATTCGTCAACAAATAGCAATTTCACCGAATAGAATTACAAACAATAACGATGAAAAACATCCCCACCATCACAGTACCAAGTTTGCAGAACCACCAAAGACTGTTTCAGCACCATCATTTTTAATCAGAGACATTTTAGGAGGAAATGTAAAACCAAAAACTGACTTGTTAAAATCAGCGAGTGTAGATCATTTGAAGTACAAAGGAGATATTGAATCTAGACTGAGTGTGGATGATGCTATGACAAATGAAGACAGGAGGTTGAACTCAAGGCATTCACCTTCGTTGCTAGGCAAGAGGCATCATGATGATGATGTGGAGGAGTGTGATGAGGATGATCTTGAAGATGGTGAGTATGAGTATCTTTAAGGTCATACGTGCATGTATGATTTATAAATCCTGACAGGTTGAAATTAGAACAATTTGTGACTTTACTGCTCATATTTTGTGACTTAACTGCTCATATTGTGATATAGATCATGTAATTGAAAAGAAAACAAATTCACGATTGATGTATATAAACAAACTCCCCTCCATCATATTCATTGGTTCATTGTGTATCTGACCGAAGTATAAACACGTACACATGTATGTGTTATCATAAAGTAGCTTGGTCCGATTGTTTTCAACTTGATATAGTTGTTTGAAAGTAAAAGGAGATTGCAAAGTTCTTTTCAGATATACTTTAAAATTTGTATTGCTTTAACATAATAATACCAGAGGAGTATCAAAATACTTTTGATTCTATAGTTATCAAAAAATTAATATATATATCAATTTTACACACACATATATATAACATTGGTGTAATCCTGTTTTCCTTATTATGTGGATGCACAATCGTGCATTGTATTTTAGTGGCTTTTAATTACAAATCTATTTGACATGCTTTGAAGAAGATACATGACCGCAGTTGACCATTTTTACGTCACGTTTTTCAAATCGATTCACAACTTTATTGTATTACACTACAAAAGTATTATTAAAAGGTATAAAACTATATCCGTTTACACACGTGTAATTGTATTCTCTGTATAATTTTTATTTCTTTTTTGTTATCACTAATAGGCTATTACGGAGAATAATGGACTTTCATTATATTTACAATCTATAAAAGCAAAAGTTATTAAATGTATGAATAGGATTAACGGGTACCTATTAAAATGGATTTAATGTTTCGCATGAAGATCAAAGTGATGCCGGTTATCGCTAGAATTACCAATTCTCTTTAAAAAAAAAAAGAAAAGGAAAGGAAAAAAAAGAAAGGAAAACTTTTCCCATTTGCTTAAAAAACTTATAATCCGATAACTGTTTGGAAATGTTTATAACATTTTCTATGATCAGATGATTTAGCCTTGCAACCAATAATTGATACTAGTTGGAAAAAATGTTACGTGTGAATTCTTTGTAATATATGTGTTCATGGAACATTGAAATTCATGATTAAAATAAGCACTCTTATAAGGATATTTAATGAAGTAAGGGTTACTTCAGTTATAATAATATTTATTCAAAACTTGCAATTTAAAAACATTTTAAACAATTTACAAATATGTTGTTATAAAACGAAAGATTATAACTTAATTCACAAGAATTTTAGCAAAGTAAATTACATTAACAAAATGCAAGCAATTTAGGATAGATGATTGGGTTTAGTGAAACCCAAAACACCAAAGTGCTCACTTTTCCTGTTTTATAGCTATATGGTACACAGGTTGCTTTTCACTATACTTATAGCTACTTATGATGGCATGCCTATCTGATTTTAGACATCTTTAATATTTCAATATAATAGGAACTTTTACTCATTTACAATTCAGGTAAAGACGACGGTCCCAATTCGTGCAAATCCAAGAAAACACGCAAAGCCCGTACAGCATTCTCAGACCACCAACTCAACACCTTGGAGAGGAATTTTGAGAGACAGAAGTACCTTTCAGTTCAGGACAGAATGGAATTGGCAGCTAGCTTGAACCTGACAGATACTCAAGTCAAGACATGGTACCAGAATAGAAGGTGAGGGTTTGACGACAGTGTTTTAAGTAGAAATTGAGGTTTTTTGGAGGTACATAAAAATAAAACAAAACCACTTACATGATGAAACCAAATGATTATATAAACACCAAATCCATGAAGAAGCAGTATTGTATCTATTGGCAGAATTGCGTCGTTCTTGAAAAATATGAATGGAGTATTGCCATTGATTGGGAACATTTTGTCAAAAAGACGCAATCCTGCACCTCATTCCATACTATACCCATGATACTTCATGCAGAAACATAGATGCAAATCTTAAACTGTAAGTAAGCAATGTTGGTATCTAAAATCAAATGGAAATGGAAATTGAATGAGAATTGTAAATTAAAAACAAAACTTATATCTTGTAAGAATAGCAAGATAAATTTATGCGTCCCCGGGAAATGTACATGTAAGCATGATGTAAGCTAGGAAAACAATAGATCAATTCCGTTTCTAACAATCAGGCGAACTTAAACATTTTACTTTTTGCGTCATTTGAAAATACCCTGAAAATCAAGTCACATGACTCGCATCTACATAGTTAATTTACTGTCTCCTTTATGTTGGAGTACTTTTCTTTACATCAAAGCATTTCTCTTGTCTTTTGCATGCTACACAAAGAGTTCACGTCTCGGTTTGTTTTATCGCGAGTCTTTTGGGAGCAATTTGATGAGCTAGGCTCGTGATGGGATGAGACAAGCGTGCTAGCAACATAATTGGTACCCTGAGTTCGTAAGGATTTCACACCTGGTGCGTGTCCCCTGTGCCTATAGAGCTTTAATATTACTGAGACACTTGCTTATAAATTGTTTCATTATTTTGAAAAAATCAATTTACTTGTTTCTTATCATTTTATTTGAAAAACAACAATACAAATAAAACCATATAATAAAACATAAAGGCCTATGCAAATGAGAAAAAAAAAATACAAAATTACTCTTTGAGACATGATTAAACTGTGATTTTAGAACGGAGTTTTGGGAAAAAGATGCAGTTTAGAGTGTGTTATCATTAATGTTATACAATATCCGTCTTTTAAAGTCTTTTCTATATTATTAGACAATGGGCAATGATAGAGAAGATTGTTTTTAGCCAAAATTGAACATAATTTGTTTGACTATAACTTTTTGGTCATCATGTTTTCCAAGTCTGAACATACGCAATATACACTGTTAGAAAAACAAAAGTGAACAACCGTTGTATCAATAGATCATCGTTCAATCTTGTTTAAGATTAAACAACTTGTTCAGAAAATAAACAACTTGTTTAAAGATTTAAACATCAGTTGTTGAATTTTTAAACAATATTGTACAATAGTTTTTAAACAAGGTTTAGCGATGATCTATTGATACAGTGGTTGTTTAAAAAACTTTACTTTAAAGAACATTTTTAAAATTTAAACAACATTGATTAAGACAACACGATTTAATAACAAACTGAACAATGTTGTTTAAAACTTTAAACAACAACACTTTAAACAACGTTTTTTTTTAAACAGTGTATCATCCAATGTACCTCACATTGTGTTTTTTTTTGATGTGCTTTCGTGTGAAGAAAGAAGTACCATCACAACCACAATCTATCGTCTGTGTGTTTGAACATAGAAAACTCGTTACATTGCAGCCTATTCTCTTTGAACTTCACACTTTCCACGTTTTCAATTCACCGACTTCTCGCATGCAATATTCATATCGTGTCAACCTGGAAGTATCCGATTTCATTCTTGTGTTATCCTAGGTGTTTAACTCCTATCATTACATTATTTTCCCCGGTATAAGGGAGCGATTGAGGTAATGAATTTTTGATGAGATCGTGTATCCCCAAGGATTAAGAGCGATTTCACGCGACTAAATGCAGACAGACGATTCTGCCTTTTGCAGGCTTAGGTATGACGCATGCAAAGCAGTTTAAGCAGAACATTATGTACAACATGATCAGCTGAATCAGCGGAATTTAATATCCATCAAACAACTGCCAACATTTATTCTTATTAGAAGTATTTTTCTTGTTTTAGAGGGGAAATAACAATGCCTAAAGTATAGGGAGATGTCAAATTAATGTAAAATAATCTCACTGGTAAAAAGTGCCTAAATGCAGGAAATGATAAATTCAAAATATTCTTGTTTTATATGCTTAGGTGTTAAAAAATACAAGCAGTTTTAAGCAAAAATTTAATGTGCACATGAAACACTGAATCAATAGAATTACTAGTGTTCATCAGACATTAAGTATCAACAATAATTCTTATTAGAATGGTTTATATATGTATATTTTGTTTTTGAGGGGGAAATAACAATGACAAAAGTTATAAGAAATCAGTTTATCGTTCCTTCTATAAAACTAGTCAAAATGTTACAAAATGATAAAATCATAATTATTTTGTTCTATTTTTAATTTTTTGATTTCGAAGCTGGATTGTATGGTTGTTTTTGAAAAAAAAAAACAATGCCGAGATATTTCAAAAAAAAAATTATGTAAACAGGTTACTATATTTGTGTTAAGAGCATGTTCTTTTAAAATCTAACCTCTCTGAAAATGCGATTATTGTTAATTTGGTGTAAAATATACAAAAAATAACAGTCCTTTGATTTGACAATAGAAACCTTGCCTTAACGTAGCTTTATTAAGCCCGCCTACAACTGGTGCTTCGAGATATTGTCGCTACCAGCGATTGTATGACAAAAACTATGACAAAACATCGCGAATGAAAATACGTTTAAGGACAAAATTCTTATTAGTTTTAGATCAATGACCCGATGTGTTGAAAAAAAAATCCCGAAATACACCTTGTACTTTGGGCCTGCTGTACTTTTAGTATATGCTTTATTTTATGTTAATAGCAAAAGTCTTCAAATTTCAGACACAAAACTAAAAGCTTCAAAAAACTAAACAAATATTTGTAACGTCTGATTAAAAGCTTGCTGTTGACATTAGGATATGTTAGAAGATGATGGCAAGGGAGAAAGGATGAAACTTCAAAATTGAGTTAAATAACATTATCCTCTAAAACTATAAATCAAACATTAGTTCAAAACAATGCATACATAAATGTTATGGTATTGGTAATTATGCAGCTCACGATTATCTATTTTAATTTGTTGCTGCCACATAGCCAATGATATATAGACATGCCGTTTTTGTCACTATGTTATCTTGGGGAGATAGCTAAAGTTTCAAATTCAGCAAATTGTTGTTTTCATATATTTGTCGAAAAGTTCTACTTGTTCAATTACTGTGTTATGTGCTTAGAAATTTTGATTTTAAAAAGCAATTTCAAATCAATGTTTTTATGGTGTTTACATTTGTCTTTAAAACGAAAACATTAACCATTATAGACTATTTACATGTACGAATATCTGTAAATGGTCTATGCTTTTACCAAAGTTTTCGTCTACTACTATTGTTGGTCCGCAATAAGTTGTAACACGGTTAATTCATTCAAACGTTTAATGGTTTCTCCTTTGTACCATTCAGTACACAATTTCAACTTCATTCACTCAACTCAAATGATATGCACTTTTCCCAAGTTTAAACTAACTTTACTATAATAGACAAACATTACGTTTATCAGATCAAAAAGACATTTGTAAAAGAAGGACCCTTGGGGATAGAACTGTTACTGAACAAGTGCTTAATTTATTACAAACAACAGCTTTACAATAAGAACCCAGGTAGGGCGGGCCAAGTGCGACCACTTCGACAACCAAGTGACGCCCCATTATACAACGTTTGACAGCTCTAGCTTTGGGCGTTTAATTATTTCATGAATGATTCTTAAGTAAACTTGTTTGTTCCCAAAATGTTTAGTAATAAATGGATGAACTCTGCTAAACGTCATATGGCCATGCACTCCCCTAAAGGCCATACTGCTGATCTTAGATTAAGAGTTTTTACTTAAAAATAAGTACAAAGTTTCGTATTCAATCAACAGATTTTCAAATTTGAATCAGGAAATCCACAAAATTAAAGCGAATTATTATTATTGCATTTGTGTATTAATACTTAGTATTTAGGGCAAACACTTACGGGTTATTTTCTTAAGAAGTAGCTAAAGCTTACAACGTTTTCTTTTACATTTACACAGTGGCGTTTAATTTTGCTACCTTTTATTAAAACCGTAAAATGGAGTACGTTCGGCAAAATACTCTGACGCCGATTTGAAGGAACGTTTAATATAAAAGGGAGTTGTTGACAATATTATGCAGTGTTTGTAAGGTTTTCAAATTCTAAAGTAGACCGTGTCAATGAACTATTCTATTTGAATTTTGCTCACTTATATCATCTATGCTTATTCAGTATTCTAATGCAATCGAGACTTTTGGCTTGCGTTATTAATATATTTTACCATTCTTCTATCTTTTCAGAACCAAATGGAAACGTCAGACAGCCGTCGGTCTTGAACTTCTCGCTGAAGCTGGTAACTACACCGCCTCCATGCACAGAATGTTTGCCCCTCCGTTTTATTTTCACCCAACACAAGGGATCGTCTCTAATCTTGATGGACTATACAACATTCAGGCTGGTGGCCAAAGACCGGTGTTACCGCGGTTATTTTTACATGGACTTCAACAGCACGTTAGTCATTTACCGCTCGCGCCTAGACCGTTGCATCCACACTAACAACATCAATTATTAGAGTGCAACCTCCATTTGAAGATGGGCGATTAGAGAATTGGATGTTTTTTCAAAAAATGTCTTTGTTCAACTGCTCGATTTTTGGTTCGGAGTATCAAAGACCTAATAACAAGAAACATTCTATAAGAAAAGTGAAAATCACCAATGTACCAAATATATTACAGAGTTTAAAACTCCAACTAAGAGGAAGGACGATATCTCAGTTTATTTATACATTCATACATTTATGTTGTTGACAATAAAAAGAATGTGTATATTTTGATACCAAAAGTATTTCTTATTTTGTTGTGCTGTCTAGTTCTTTGTAGTTTATGTTGAAAATATCTGGAAATATTGATCCTAAAATGAACCCGCCCCTATCCTATTTGCTGTACAAAACGTACCGACCATGTTTTTGGAAATTCCTGAAAAAAATTTAGTGTATTTATTTTTCTCAACAATCATTACGTTCCGAAATATATATATATAAAAATGGTTGTTCTAAGTTGTTTGAATATATTCTCAGATCATAATCAAATTGTTTTTGACGATTTGTATATTTGCAGTACTGTTTAAATTATAAAAACAACCGACCTACTCTATCCTTTTGGACATTCTGGAATATAATCAAACCTTTTGTAAGTTTGTTTCAAACCAGGGTTTATGAGTCTCAGTAGCCGCAGTTTTGCTTTAGGGTCCGCATTCTTTCTTTTTTCAATTGAAATTATAGACTTTTCAAATGTGCAATTCTCAACCTTGCGAAATCTTGCGCATTAAAAACTAAAGGTGACCACTATTAAATTAACACTGCAATTAACCTTACAACTGAAACGAAAGTAGTTTTCTATTTAAAGTCGTATGGCATAAACTCGTATGTTGATTTGAAAAAAAAATGATTCAAAAAGATCAAACTAAATTATCTTTTTCAACCAAATGTTAATATTTTTCTGCCTTTAATCCGATTTATCAATAGCACGAAAATACTCTCTTGATTCTTTGTGATAAATAGAAAATTTTATAATCATGATAATAAAGCAGTCCATATTCGATATCTAGGAAAACGTGAATATCTTCATTAAGGTGGCTTAGCACACATAGAATTCCTCTATTTATTTTTCTTATTTTTTGATATATGGTGTTTTTATATGTGCTGATCACATTTCTGAAATAAAAAATGGGGGTCACCGACTTAGTTTTTGAGAAAAATCCACTTCAAAAACACCAAGTTTTACCACTTTTTACGATTGACCTCTATATATGGTAAAATAAAAATAAATCGGACAAAAACACTTATAATTAAAAAACGGCTCTATTTTGTTCTCGCTTTTTCACATATGTTTTGGTCCTTATATAGTTCTTTAAAATAAAAAAACGTAATAAAAAATATGGTCACCGACTTACTTTTTGCAAAATTAAGCAATGAGTAACACCTTAAGCACTGTGCGCTTTGAGCACTGCGTCATCAGGAGTAACGCGCATGGTCTTATGCGTGAATATAAAAATGACACACGTGTAAGATCGCGTTATATTAAAGCGCAAGATACAGTACGCCAGAAAGTACGCTAAAAGCCCGGGATAAATACTTTGAAATAGTGTCCAACACCGCTGATATCAGCTCACTCGTGTCCGACACCGCATCTGTGCTAAGCCACCTTAACCTGGGGTAATTTGATAGGGCATAGTGTGATGGGTGTAACTAGAAGATTACAAAGTGAAACACTTTTATGAGTTATAAGCAACAATCTTGCCACCATAAGAATATAAGGCATATCTCGCATTTTGTGTCTTTCTGGATGCCAAACACAAAGACATCTGATGGGTGAAATGAGAGATGCCACAAAAAGTGGTTTTATCATACTTAAAAGATTTGGTCACACATAAATTAGGAGGATAGCAGTTTTCCATTGATTATGGTATTTGTAATGTATTAGTTGTCTCTAAAGAGTGATGATTGTTAAGTTTGCTTCATAGATTTTTTTTAAAAAAGTTGGAATAATATCAAAACACCCTTCACTGACACTACCATCAAAGAAATCGTCCAATAACAACCTGCTCTTTGAATCCATTTCTCAAATACTTTCAATGTGCTTACGCTGTAGTATTTTCTCTCAAAAATACAGGGTGTATCTGAAAAAGGAAAAAACAACAACTTCATTCACCTAAAATATATACCACATTTATTTTTCATTAAGACATATTCTAGAACAAAAACACTTTAAGCTGTTTTTTTGAATCATAACATTTACCAAAACCATTCTCATATTATTTTCATTTCAAACTGTGTCCTTTTTTTTCATTTCTTTTCACGAACTCAGCATATACACAAAGATGTAAGATTGCATTAAGGATTACATCCGAAGGTGTCCTATAACTGAATTTAAAAGACATCTTGGAGTCCTGTTGAAGATAAGCTTCCTTTAGCTTACTTGGTACCAAGTACCAAGTTGGGTTTCCTTGGCGAAAGCTTAAACAAGGTGATTTTAAAACGTTAATATTTAAAATATTTTAAAATCATCTATGTATCAATATATTCATGCATGATAGAAGCTACATTACCTCTAGGATTAGCGATTACGGCAGCTCTTTGGTTACTAGCTTAGGTCAAAAGATTTAGTGTTGGCGGTAGAGTTGAAACCCAATTTGATAGCATGACTTCAATGAGTTCAATTATCTACAGTATAGGATTGGTTAACGACCAGTTTAGCAATGACAGTGCCTGGTGCGGGTTTATGGTAAAACTTTCTTGAAAAATGCACAACCTTATTGGAAAATTAAAAGTAGAACAAAACCAGTGCATCGGAGCATTTTTTAAATGCTCCGATGCAAAAAAGAAAAACAGGAGGGTTTGAAGGACTAAAGCAGACAAATACATGTATATTCATATAATGCAATTGTACTTCTTTCTGTGTCCTATATGCTGAGTTGGTGGAAAGAACTGGAAAAAATAAAGATCAGCATGGTCTTTTTTATGATTTTAAGCCAATTAAATTAGTGTTATTCTAATGTCTACATGCTGTGTATGAAAAAAAAAGATATTTTCAAGGGGTTTCTGATACACCGTCTAACTATATGGTGTCTTTTGGTGATATTTCAAAAAGTAGTCAAGGTCTTTTGCAAGCCCGATATTGGTTTGGGTATGGAGGGTGCGTGTTTGTTGGGAGTGTGTTCGTGTGAGGAGCAGATCGGGGTCCTTACATGTACCTCGGAAACATAGTTTTCACGAATGAATTATCATGAGTTAATGATACATAGCAACAACTACATAAAACAATATATGGCTTGGCTACAAAATCTTTATACATACGAACAGGCCCGGCGTACAGGATCTGTTATGTGATTTTGTTGAACATCGCTATAGAATATACTGATGTAGTTTAAAAGTTGTTGAAACTGTGATAAATTGCTAAGTAATAGTAGTTAAATTTAATTAGACTAGTCAGAATGTTTTATGCATGAAATTTCTTTATCATGTTTATAGACACGACTGGAGCTTTGTATGTAATTGCTTAGCATACTTTACAATATAATGAAAAGCATTATAGATAGGATTTGAAATGCATTGCTGGAGGGAAAAAGTACAACTGACCAAGAAATTACAAGATTATCAGCCTGAAGTTGCTATAATTGTAAAAACATACATTGATTTATTAGAGATTAATGTTTTTATTAGAGTAAAATGTATATATAACCATCTGACATGTTCGATGATTTATTTAACAATGTTTAATAGCATGAACTAATACCAGTTTCTGACTTTATTTCAGTGAGACAGAAAACCGGGACAGTGGATTAAAATTAACGAAACGTATATTAAAAATCTTTTGTTTCCTATATTTTCATTTTGATTTGAAAAAGAAATCGAAATTTACGTGGCAGTTTGTTAATAATGTTTGAAAGTTTCCGCAACCTTGAAATGTCACATATTCTTTCTGCTTATCAAAAGAGATAATGCTACAAAAACTGATTGGTGTCAACGATTTACATCTCTTTCACTGTCACATTAATTAGAGTACAACATTTTTGATGATTTTTTTTAAAGATTAACAAAAAGTCACTCGAAATATAATTTTGAATTTTCTTTGAATTTTTCAAGTTTTTTTAAAGACCTTGATTTTTTGTTAACTTTTTTGTTGTTTGTTTTAGCGTCTACTTTCAAATTTGATCAAAATTGTACAATGAGTCAGGTTCGCTACTCCAAAGGTTAATTAGTCAGAAAATGAAATAAGGTTCGCCAGTCCAAAAGCGTATTTTCCTATACCAGTCCGAATTTGAAAAACAAAACACCCATTAGTCCGAAAATTTGGTTCACTAGTCGTAGTCCGAATGTAAAAACAGGTTCGCAAGTCGTAAGTTTCGCCAGCCCGAAAATGAAAATAAGGTTCCTCAGTGCGAAAATGGGAAAAGGTTTGCCAGTCCGAATAAAGTAAAGATCACTAGTCCGAAGTCCTAACACCCTGCGGGGGCAAGTTTTTTCTCACCCCGACCCCGTTGTTCCCGACAATTTTTTCCCGACCCGCCCGACCCGATAAAAAATTAGCTTGCCCCGACCGATCCCGACCCGAAAGGATTTTTTCTAGACCGGACCGACCCGGACCGGCAGTTTTTCATGATTTCCTGGTCAAGATGGATATTTTCCCCGACCCCGAGTTACCCCAAATTTCAAGTCATTAGAATGGTGTCTAACAAGGATTATGATATTATAGACACTGCGATTAATTGTTGCCCATTTTATTTTTACCCCGAACGACTTTTGCGTTTCCCGAACCGAATGTAACTTTTCCCCGACGCGGTCGACCCGGTAATATTTTTCCCGGACCGTATCGAACCCGAAAATAACTCAAAAAAATTCCCGACCCGGTTTCGGTCCGGTCCGGTCCGGGAAAATTCGGGGTTTCGGGTTTCCCCGCAGGGCCTTAGTCCGAACAAATTCAGGTTTCTAATCAACATTTATTTTTCAGACTAGCGAACCGTATTTTATTTTCAAACTGGCGTACCTTATTTCATTTTCGGACTATAGACTAGTGAACCATTTTCTTTTTCATTTTCGGACTGGACATCCTTAGGATTAGCGAACCCTATTTCATTTTCGGACTAGCGAACCTTCGGACTGGCGAACCTTCGGACTAGCGGGCTGTAGTCTAGTCGGGTTTATTCTACTGCAAAGTTTCTCCTTTGATTCGCACAACCCCTTCCTTTGAAATCGACGATATATTTGTTAAAATCATACCCCATTCATCATGTTCATGTTATAAAATTGCACCAAATATTTAACACAGAAATCATGATAAAGTCGGTGTTCAACTATTGATCAAGGTAAAAGTTGTCCCTCAGAGAATACGTTTCATTAAAGACATTTTGAAAATTATTCAATGTATCTACGGATATTTTCTAGGAAAGCTAAATATATCCCGATTTAATCAATGTTGTGTAAAAACATAATCGCTAGCTTTTATGCACATTCCGACAAATTTGCGACAGAATTGTTTTGGTAAATGTCTCTGTACTTTTGAATATTGTCATTGTAAAATTCCTCCATTTCAAAATCGATCAGTCAAAACGATTTCACCAAATATTCAATATCTTATAATTTTAAGCTTTTCACTTTACATTAATAAACAAAGACTTATTCACGGTGTCGATTACAGGACTAATGATATTTTTATTGAAAAAGCATTTAAATCTATAATCGAAAATTAGATAAGTCACCAAAAGAGATCAATTACTTGATATTAAAACACATAGAATTAAAAGGGATTGTCTTCGATCAGTTTGGTTGCTCTAACAAGCAGAAAAAGGAACGCTACACGCCCAATGAACATCGGAAAGACATAACAAAAGCTGGCTATTTTGTTCTGATTGTTCGCATCTCTAACTTTCATTAATTTTTAATGACATCGTTTAGAAAATAACCTTTAACGGGATTTAAGACACGATTTCTCTTTTGATGATGGTCAGTCTTGGATAATAAGTTAGACGCCAGGTTCCGCATGGGCTTTAATCCATTTTGGACTTTTCTTTAATTGGAATCCCGGGGGTGGGGTGATGGTTCTTATTGATAGGAGCACTTGTAAGTATGGTTCAGCACACAGAAAAGAGTTTGAAAAAGGAACATGAAATTCCATGTTTAAACAATGAGAGTAATTTTTAGATCTAAATTTTCAGAACTTGAAGAACATTAGTATGTAAAAAAACGAAATCTTTAGTAATGCAAACCCATACTTTAGGAAATGCTTTTGATAACAACTGAAATACGTCTAAAAGACACCAGGTATAAAGAACCCCTGCTTTATTGCAAAGAGTGGGTTTTTTTCGCTACCTAGGTAATTGTATGGACTGAGTTTAATTTTCGATACAAAAAGAGTGCGATCTGAATTTATTTCGATGACTGTGGTCGTGAACTTATGTAGACTCATGTTAAGAAAACAGTTATGCAACTTCTTCATTTCTTCAAAAAGCAACCCCAAGATGTGTTGTTAAATTAGTCCATTAAACAAATATCCTATTCATTACTGATTCCCGCGCAAGATACTGGTGGGTTACCCCCTTGAAAATCGAACATTTCAGAAGATCAGATGGCCGAAAAAGTACAGTGCCTCCTCTTTCGATTACTCCATTTAATACCTTAAATGAAATGACAATAGAGATGAAAAATAATGTCTCCTCGGACAATAGGTTTGTAAATAGGATCGGTGGATTAGGAGCACAACAGTTTACGTTAGCCATTTCCAGTCTGTTTGCTCTTTTCATGTTCTTTTTATCGCTTATTGAACATATATCATGATATAATCAATATGAAACAATCACTGGAAATTATGACATATTTTTATCAATTATGAATTCATAATTAAATGAATGTCCGGTCGCTTGGATCGTATAGTCCTCTTTTGTTGATTGTTTTGATTTTGTTATATTATGATTATGTGTCAAGAAAGTGACATAATTGTAATTGAAATACGGCCAACCAG
>JXSR01S073709.1:0-10972 GCA_000969725.1 Ophiothrix spiculata | reverse complement strand
GTTATATAACCTAGGAATCGGAACCAAAGCTGTAAAAACTGCGAGCTATGTAAAGAGTATCTGGTATGTTTTGTTATGATGACCCGTGTATTGAATTGGATTTGAAATGTCAGTAATATGATGTAGGTATTGGGCTCATGATTACACGTGAAATAGCAAACGGGTGTTGAGTTGAACTATGATGTCTCTACTGTAAGAATGGTTATGATGGTAAGGAAGATAAAATGCCTTTTTGATTGACAGGCCCCCAAAAAGAGACAGATGTTCAAGAAGCTGTTGCGTTACAAAGTGTTAATTCAATTGTTAATATTTGCCACAAATGTGAAATGTTTATGACGTATGCCAAGTCGGAAGTATATTTTTCTTAAAATTCTATTTTGTGAAATTAATTATTGAATTGTAAAATAGATTATTCTAGAAAGGAAAACATTTTCATTTTTTCCAAAGTCTAATTCAAAGCATTTGTACATTTACATTTGTGCAAATAGTAGTATTTTGGAAACGGTTTTTTTAGGAGATTAGTATGTTAAATTTTCAAGGATGAGAAAAAAGCCTATTACTAACAAGTTTTGTTTTTGATGAGTGCATTTTTTTTATATTTAAAACAGAAACCAAGTAAATTTCATATAAGATGCACATGTTTCAATGCCTAGAGGATTTTGAAAAGAATTTTTAAAATTATACTATCGTCTACTGATCATGCTATGTTTCAACTTTCTGTTTTTGTGTCAAAACATTTTACTTCAAATCTTAGAAAAATTGTTATCATCAGGAGGATTGACCTCCTTATCACATGCGAATATCAGCATTGCCTACGGAAAATGGCATCTTAGATTCTTGCTGATAACATTACAAAGAAACTTAAACTAGTAACATAATATCTGATGTAAGCTAATCTCTGTATAATCATGATAGGATCATACGGATCATTGGAAAACGTGGTGAAAGGTCTGTGCCTTAATTGTTATTGACATCGCGGTTGTCAGAGGTTATTAAAAGAGTGATGACGCGAAGAAATGCGTCTCGATGCGTCCTGAAGAAAATGGCAATACTGGAAAATGGACGTTAAGGGATAGATGCAATATGGTTGATTCAGATTCTGTCGATACGGTCAATATCCATCGATCGACGCCCATCGACGCGCAGTCTTTTACACGCGCTATTCCTTGTGCATGACGCGTGTAAAAACTGCGCGTCGATGGGCAACGATCGATGCATATCGACTAGACTCTGAATAAACCATTTCACGCTCGCTATTTCTAATGCAAATATGGTTTATTAAGTGTCTGACGATATCCATCGATCGATTCACATCGACACGCAGTCTTTACACGCGCAATGCATAAGAGATAGCGCGCGTGAAAGACTGTGCGTCGATAAGCATCGATCGATGCATATCGACACGACTCTGAATAAAACAATAGTCGGTGCAAATGCACGCGAAAGTGGAGTACTTTTTTAAGTCGGGCATTGCAGAATCAAAAATCAACAAATTAAATGATGATTTTACATTTCGAGAGTTGAGAGCCAGAAGGCCACAAGGCCGTATTTGTACCTTTGTAGCCCGTGCAAATGTAGCGTTGTGGCTCTCAACCCTCGATTTTTTGCTTCATGGTTTTCCTGCCTTGTATGGTCCTTGAAATTATTAACGCACAACAATATTGTCACATATTTTCAACATCTTGTCCTCCTCACCGAGCAGGTGGGTCATCTCGTTTCTGCCTTGAATGAAACAAGATGAGATTACGAATGATTCGGCATTCAAGGTCGTCATCAAAACAAGAGGTTCTTGGAACGTTTGGGATATATAAATGTACAACCAAGCATGGAACCTAAGCCATTAACATGATTAAAGATATATTTGGTGTTTAAGGTCAGCCTAAAAATATGTGACCGTCCATCCCAAACCAGCCGTAAATGCTGCCTCTTGTCATTTTCACTTTTTAAATATTTGCAAAGACCATGATTAAAATGACACCTTCATGAGCTTCACAGAGCTTCCAGAAGTCAAGTTATGGTCCGTCAAAGGTTGTCAGGGAGTAAAATGTATAACTGAGATAAACGCGTTCAAAGATCTGTATCAGTATCACAGAAAATATAGGGCTTGAAGTCCTATTTTATTTTGTTGATTGTTTTAAAAATTTTCAGATTATTTCGCCTTTCCTATATAATTTTCTTGAAATGAAACTTTGCTGGTATTTTGTAGTAAGCACAGGGATTGTGAATCTGTCAAAAAATCAATTTCGGCAAATTACAACCTTGACATGTATTTTCACATGTGGCGCAAAATCATGACGCTCAGATTCCCTCTATATGAATCACACCCGAAATACCCGATACCGGTCTGAAATACCCGACATATCAGTTCTATTTAAATTTTATCAGCTGTAAAACGAAGTGACAAAATTGCTATTCAGTATCGAAGTGATTACGTAACTCACTCAGTTACTGGAGCACGCACATCACCTGACAACAGTTTGTGCAATTCTTTTGTGTGGTGATCAGTTCGTTTCAACTTTTGTCATGTTTGTAACGTGTATTAAATCCAATAATCACCCAGATAACTGGATCTCGCTTTCTGGTTTTGAACTATCCACGTACGGGTTAAATGTAGTATTGTGAGGTTTTTGGCATTTTACGGACACATGAACAATTATACGAACTATTGGTGATTCACCAGCATTTGCATAACATTCATTGACGCATCATAATTTAGCCATACAAGCCATCAATTTACCAAAACGCCGCTTCCTGGGTACCACTTATGTTTTGGGAATGTTCATCTTTATGAAAATTCTTTGACAGTTTAATACCAAACCAAATCAAGCCCTTAGTTTGATCATAGACTGTCTATGGTTAATGAGTCATTTTGCTAAAAGTTTTTAAGAGATAAAAGGTATGCACATAAGGCATGATTTTACTGGTTACATGGACATTGTCATAAATGAATCATTTTCATGTTTTCGGTTTGGGTCAGAATGGTGAAAATGGTTCGTGTCATGGTCATGCAAGATGCGCTTGGTTTTTAACCGAAGTGGAGGATGGAAAAGGAAGTGGTAAAAGCGACAAGAAAAATCTGTCTAGCTAGCAATTAACCTTAAACATGTTAAATGCTACATCACTAAAGAGTATACCATGGCGTTCTAACAAGGACCATGTTTTGCCCTAAAACGTACATGATGTACAATGAACTCGAGCGTAAAATCTCTGCTGTATTTTTACGCCCAATCTACAGCTATCAAATTGTTTTATTACGTGTGACTTACCAAGTACAGTGAAATTCTTTAACACATAATATCGTGAGAATCTCTAATAGAATGTAAAATTGACACTTGAAATTAACATGAGATACGGGGTTAAGAGGTTGTGTGTAATCAGACAAAAGAAAGGTATTTTCGAGTTGCATTGTCATGGAAAGTGCTAAGGCGTTTGATGATTCGGATCACTGTTCTAGTATGATTGACTCTTTATTTTATAACAATAAAGGTGTTCTTAAAAATTGCCCATAAAATGAGATACCGAGTAAAGGGGTAGCGCGTAATCTGCGCACAAGTTTTAATATGGTCGCTGCAGGTCGCAGAAACTTCCGGATTTACGGTACTTTCAATGTTTTTCCCCTACAATTTAAGACCATTATAACATTTTTTCCTACAAATTTATACCATTATAGCAGATGCCTTTTGTTTCATCTGTCTTTATGCAATATTTTCTAACCACAGACATAGGAAATAACTTTTATTACAGTAAACTTATTTGAACCTTTCGAAGTTGTTGTTAATGTCCTGGTTTTTGTCGGGAATTCCTGCAGATAAAAATAGGGTTAATAGGTTAATGTTAAGATAAGTAATGTAGGCCAGATAATAACGACAGTCTGAAGCTTACTAAAGTTGAATAACCGATTAGCAGGAATTGCAGAAGACATTAGCTATGATCCACTTGGGTATGAAAACTTGTGAAAACTCATTTGAATCACAGAAAAACCTTCATAGAATCAAAACAAATCAAATCAAATCAAATCATATCACTAACTCTAAAAAGACTGTTTTCAGCCATATACTTTACTTGGGGTTCTGTCAGTAGTGTTTCTATTTTCCTAAAGTTCGAGATTCCAAATATACGCCTGTTGCTTTAAAAGTAAATAAAATACTATTCTTTAAGAAGGTTAACAACATTATTTGTTTTACTAAAATACGTATATTGTTAGAAACAGGACGTTTAAATTTTAAGAATTTAGTAATTTCTAGAAACACTATCACTGAATTTCTCATTCTTCGAAAAATTAAAAATGAAAATAATTTACTATTTTACTATAAATGTTTTAGTTCAACAAGAACGGTTTTGTTGGAAGTGTATTTCCTAAAATGCAATAAAATCAGTAGGTATTGAGGAAAGTTGAACTTCACTTTGGTGATCGTGGCTAATACGGTTAATGTGACTGCACCGCCAGAATACAAATAATGCTATTTTAAGGGGGCTTTGACGGGAATGAGGTGAGTGAAGCTAGCCTACTACTAATAGGTCATTCAGGATGAAGTTAAATTATTTGAAATACATAATCTTTTAGTAAAAATAGTCTTAGTTAGATTGGAATACAATTTAGTGGTTTTTAGCAAGCTGATCGCAAGGTCCAAGTTTCGAGGCGCATGTGTAACTATATTTTCTTTTTACATAAGGACCGCATTAGGTCTTAATTTTGGAACTCGCTTGACCTGTAATTTGGAGGAAAGGTGTAAAATAGATAAGCGTATCCAACGTGGTTCCAACAATAACGAGAAGTGAACAATTGCATCTAAAAGATATTTTTTACAAAAATATTGCGATATACTACATGTATACATATTCGCAGCGGAGAATAAAATAGCATTTCATGAAGAGATTCACTTTGCCTTATTTGATATGGAGAGAAGGGGGTAAAAGGGTTTGAAAATGAAGGTGTCTCTGCCCTGGTCAAAACTCACTCATCACGCGATTCTCTTTTTTATCTTTTAATAAAACAATATTTTTACAATATTCCATTCAAAATGTCAGTCGCACTACCAAAGTTTGTTTATAGTGATAAATTACATCCCGGTGTTTACATCCAAATATTCCGTCGTCTCTTTGTTCTGACATTAGAAAATTCCACCTGTTTTGAAGCTAAGAATATACCAATCTTTTTCGGATTTAGCTGTCACGTGCCTGATTTTTGTATTTTAAAATTCCTAAGGGTCTTTTTGGTGGCTATAAGAGAATGTGATTGGTGACGGGCTTGCTTCCGATAGCTAGGGGTTAGGTGATAATTTTTCAGGGGAAGGGGGTCGTCATAGAATAAGTAATAGAGATGCATTGCAGATTCGAATTATTTATTTGTGTTCTAACCCACGGCTCCGTACAGGCAATATCGCGTATGAGCGATTTCAATGTGTTTTATTGTAAACTGTGCATGTACAAATTTCAGAATCTGGTTACATCATGTCCAATTCGATTCTCTAATGTAAATAAAATTAATTTTCAAGTAAAACTAATGACATATTCAAGCATCGTAAGGTTGATTAAGAGAATGTGCAACTTGTATCTCCTAGTACAAAGATGTACATATTATGTTACAAATTCATGCATAATAACATATTTAATTATCAACCATATCGAAAGGTACTTGAAAACCGCCACATCTTCAAATTATCGAATTCATTCATCTCTGTACTCCCTACAGTATGCTGTTTTTCAACGAATGTCCCCTTTTTTTGTATGTTTCAAATCTACCACTGATATTTTCAACAGTTTCAAAACACAAATTTATGTACAATTGCACGTATCTTAAATACCGTATTGTTTTAGAAATCAAGTTCATAGATTTCTAAATTTTGGAACTTGTGTTCATATAACGTACTATAGTATGTAGAATGTAGATATAATGTATTTTTGCCCGTTTCCCATGCCATCTCTCGTTGATTTAAGGCACCACGCCTTAATAATACTCGAGTTAATGTGTTCAAAACTGTTACACTTTTTTTTAAACACCAGACGCATGTTCAACTTGTCGAAAAGAAAGGAATACTTAACATTTTTGAACACTAGTTTTGATAGAACGCATGTGTTCATTTGAAATTAGTATTCAAAAATGTCAATTCTGAACATTAGTGTAAAAACTGGCACATGAAAAGATACCTGGTACAGTGGTGTTCACCCTTCCCAGGTGTTAAAAAGTTGATATTTTGAATGCATACGTTCAAAATTGAACACTGACCCTGGCGTCTGATGTGTTCAAATTCAAATGTTTGAACACCTGTCAGGTGTTAAGAAATGCATCAAATGTCAAAATTTGTCATACAACAAATCTATAGGGAACACATGAGCAATGTTGAATTTTTCTGAAACTTTGAAATGGTAGCTTTCTTATAAACTGCATGCAATGAGAATATATCGTGAGTGTCAAGATATGCCATTAGAACACGTGCGTCTGGTGTTCGGCAAAATTCGCAGTGTGGCACCCCCAAATCCATGTTCATCATTTCACAGTTGCAATCAGGATTGTTTGTTTTTAGTTATCAATGCTGTGACGCTTTGTGGATCTAACACTCATTCATCTTAACCAAATTTGTAAAAAGACTTAATAAAGATGAGATGGTGTTCACCTGCAGGCACAAACAACATCAATTTCTTACAAAATGGAGGTTATTATGTCTCTATGCAATTCGTATAATGTGAGCCCGATCTGGAATCGTAACTGAGGTGGAAGCAAACAGAGTACATTTTTAAACGTTGGTGATAGAGACTCATTGAAATTAGTTGGTTGTGTTAAAAAAACATCTTAGGGCACTGTTGAAGATAAACTTCCTTTAGCTTACTTGATACCAAGTACCAAGTTGGATTTCCCTTGGCGAAAGCCTAAACAACATGAACAAGGTGTTATGCTGGTATTTACGTAAATGCTTTAAAATATAGCCAATATTATTCCGGGAGGCATTTACACAATTGAATACGCCCGAATAAGAGCATCCAAACTCCAATAGTTCCCTTCTGTTAAGTTATGTAAACTATAAATGCATATAAATCTCTGAAAATGCTTTCAAATCACTAGAAATCATTTTAATTTCTTAATCCCAATCATAGTGTCACATTTGACCTTGTAGTTGACTTTGTTAGACATTGTTAGATAATTTTCCTAGCATACAGTTGCAGAGGGGAGCTCATGGAGTTGGGATGTTCTTGTAATGGCTGTTTAAATATAGCAACTATGTACTACAAAAATTATCTAACAATGGTTAAAAAAAGTCAACTACAATGTCAAATGTGTCACTATGATTAGGATATTGACATAGAAATGCTATTTTAGTGATGTGAAAGCATTTTCAGAACTTTGTATGCATTCATATTTTATAAATATAATTAACAGAATGGAGCTATTGGAGTTGGGATGTTCAATCTGGCGTATTCAATTGTTGCGTCGTTGTGGAGTTGCGATGCGACGGATGCGTGCTGTCTTTATCTTTCAAGCATATCCGAGACCTATGTCTTGCTCTTGGACTTGTTACATGATCGCTAAATGAAATGCATGTATTAACATGATTATTTTATTCTATGTACCTATTGGCCTGATTTGAGCCAGTCAATAGTAAGTTACTATTGTCCTCCTAAAACAAAATCGGTATAAAAAACAAATATTGGCTGCTCTTTCATTATGGCAAGAGTAAAAACTATTACCCCTCAGTGATCTTGAGACTCTCATACTATTTTTGGTCTGGGGAATTAGTATATAGTCTCAAGATCAATTCGGGGCAATAGTTATTACTATTGCCCTCATAAGCAGTCAATATCTGTATAATATATAATTGATGACTCTTTCTCAGTTTTGATGTATTTGTTGCATTTTTAATCGATAACTGTACTACAATTTGCTAAGTTTTGACGAACGATTGTATTATTTTTCATATATGACTCTAGCAACACAAGAAATTCATCTCAACATATCAGACAATTTTGGTTGTAACACTAGTAGTTGTTATATGACACTTTGGAAGTTCACGTAGTTGACATACTAATCACCGGGCAATTCAACGCGACTGTCTCTGGAGACTAGCCGGGCTGCCTCCCTCAATTGCACTCGATGACAGACCGCTAACTCCCAGCAACGACCTCTTCATAACAAATATTTTCTGCATTATGCCATTGTAGCCTCCATTCAGATTCATAATATTTTTGTCACAAGGGAAAAGTGGTATCACTTTGCAATTTGAGTCCGATAAACAAACTCAAGTTTGCCCTGAATTGAGAACTATATAAATAACATAACGCATCAGTATAAAAATGCGTGAACTTCGTCACTAGCAGAGTAACATTGATTTTGCTTAGGTCTGATACTGTAGTCCGGCTAGAAGGACTACGGGTAGCGAACGAACCGAACAGCGAGGGATGTGCCCTCGGTTCGGTCTCTGACTTCACGCCCGTGGTCCTTCTTGACGAACTAGCTCATCCTCGCATCCTCTTTATATCATGCCAATGCATCTTGGTCATATACCCAGTCGTCGCAGGTATGCCTTCTCCATTTGCGAAACGAGTTTTCTTGCTGCATCACGTTTTCTCTGCTTCCAAAGTTCGGTTTATAAAAAAACGTATTTTTTTATTTGCAGAAGTCGGAGAGGCGTTTTGGCCAGATTCCTCTTTTTTTTGTCATTTTCGTAAATAAGAACATACGGTACTTTTAAAAGACATACCGAGATTTAGGAAAAGGTTTAAAGTTAACAATAATATCCTATTTTCCAAGTTTCCTTTTCCGCCAATTTATTGGGGCTCTCCACACGGGAGCATCAAATCTAGATGCATCTAGATGAATGTACATTTCCGAAGTGCAGATTGTGTTCACACGCGCGTCAATCTGACTATACTATCGTTGCGCGTATTGGCGTTTGCTGAAGTCCAGTTTAATCTAGATGCATCTGGATGTGCGAAGTACAGATTGATTTGCCCGTGTGGAGAGCCCCAATGGGGTAACGAATAGCAAAATCGATGAAATGGTATCGGTCAGAGTTCCGAGATATCGGAAACGAATTACAAGAATTTAAGGCACATAATCATGAAATATTAGTAACGGGTATTGCACTTGATAAAAAAGACAAGGACAAGTGAATAAACATACACGGGCCGACCGCCACCTTTTTTTTTTTTAAACAAAGATCAAAATATTCCCAAGAAAATGATAAGAAGTTCATCCAGTTCTATACTAATCGTCGTTATATGCGGTTACTTTTAATTATTAAAACGACGTTTTTTAAACCTCTGACCAGGAATAGGTACACCATTTTAATATTAATTTATGAAAATGTGGATAAGAACAACCATGGGTTAGAGGAAAATATTCCCTAAAGTAATTAAATTACCTCTTGGTTTAACTACATTAGTGTATAAAGCCAATGCATGATTTCGTATTACAAAGATAAGCGATATGTATTTTATGCAGCTCTTTTTTAAAAGCATTATTGTCTCTGGTAATTAAACGTTATGATTATTGTAGCCAATCAGCACTATTCTTATCGAGTCACGCAAAAAATTATATAAGTTGTTGTATTGTTTTTGACTATACCTGTATGTCTGGTTTTATGTCAATAAATTCATTGATTGATATAAGTTGTCATTGTCAAATCAGTAACTTTAAAATTAAAGGAGCATGGCCCGATTGCTTCAAACTTTTTGAGATTTTTGTCTCATAACCCATGTGAAATTTCACGGCTGAGTTATAATCCGTTTTGGAGATACATATAAAAATGTGTCTATTTTACACAGTAACATATATCATGTAGCTCTGAAATACAAAGCTGTGTCTAATTTGCTGATATCATAACCCATGTGGAATTTCACGGCTGAGTTTTGTTCCGTTTTGGAGATACCTATAAAAATGTGTCTATTTTACACAGCATTACATAAATGCAGCTCTAAAATACAAAGCTGTCTGTTAATTAAAAACTATTTTACAGATTCAGCTGAAATTAGAAACTTACACTTCTAGTGGTCATCTTTCATATGGCATAAAAAACTAAATTTTGAAAAATCGGACTAAGCTCCTTTAATAATAATGATATTCATCAACTTCGTCATCCTTATGAGATGTGTTCTTAGAAAATGTGACTATAGTTGAATCAAGGAATTTCACTTTAATGACGTGTCGATCACTCATAAAAAGTTATAGCAAAGCCCTGCCGATTAGGCTAGCGATAAACGTCTCGGACCAAGCCATCATTTTGTTGTTTTAGCAATTTGCCTGTCATTACTCAAGAGTAGAAGACAAAAATATTTTTCACCTCATCAAAAATCGGTGAAAGTTCATTCGGTTAGAGGACGATTGAGATGCTAGCACTTTGCTAGCACCATTGTCAAGTTTCATAGACTTAAAGATGTAAATAAAGGGTTTAATTTTGAAAAAAAAATAGACCAAAGAGAAAAACTGTATATGCAATAATTAAATTACTGAATATAAAAATCTAATGGATAATATGCGGATTTTTTCCGAAAACTTAACAGCATGTTAAGGTACATATATGCCTCATATTTTTCAACAAATTTGTTAATTTCTATACATCAAAGCTATGAGAAAGGCTGCACATAATAAAATTGTAAACACTGTTACGGTAGGGTGAACAGATCAAGATCAAGTTCACTACTTAAAAATAACACTTCATTGAAGCGGAATTTACAAATGGTGAAATCGGACAATACGATTTTTTATCCAAATATCCTATAATAAGCTAGATTACCAATTGAAATATTACAAACAATATACTTGTATTAATTAAAGTTCATTATAGGCTTACTGTCAGGTAAAGCCAAGAATTTATATACCCGCAAAAATTGTTAAGTTTTTACGAGACACACTGTATCTCAATTTAATAAATAACTATTAGAAGTGCTGCACCTTTAAAGATGACACTGAAGATGTATTGTATGCAAATCGTACCATTCTTCTACTGACATCAATTATTTTTGATATATTTTCTATATA
>JXSR01S073707.1:57479-70277 GCA_000969725.1 Ophiothrix spiculata | reverse complement strand
GAAATGTAATAAGACTGGTTACTAATTACCCAAATTATGCGGTTTTTGTGAAATTTGTGAGCGAATTTTTAACGTTTAGAGAAAAATCTAGGTACTAAAATCAGCTAAAATCTTTAAGCTTCAATGGTCTCGTCTTCTTACCCCACAGGGCTACTAATTGGCACAAGAGGTCCATTTCCCCGCATCTAGGGCTCGTCCTATAAAAGATATAGCTGCTTGAACCAAGCATGGTCAAAATGTTGACTTCTTGAAATGATTTTCGCGCATCTTTAAATCTAAATATTCTACGTTATGCCCTTTAACACGTTTAAAGTAATAATATCATCTTCGTGCTGTACGCCTCCCATACGATAGGCGTACATTTGTGAACCCGAGTTAAAAATATTAGTTTGTCTAATACAAATGTCCATAGAAAAGGATAATATTATTGAAATACTTATATACGCACTTAGGGCATTGGTCATTATTTTTTTAAGTATTGAGTTACTTCGTACGCCAGTCATACGCCGGGCGTACACGTATACACTCGAATCTAACAACACACACTTCCTCAACGCAAAATGTGTATATAGCGTTATTTTGAGTATATTACACAAATTAAGACTTGACATTAATAGCTCCTATTAATTCATCTCAGTATCGAGTCACTCCGTCCGTCAGTCGTACGCCATGCGTGTGGCGTACACGGGGCCACTGGAGATTCCAACACCATTTTACAATTATTCTTCAACGCAGAATGGAAGTTCATGTATGAAGAATTAATAAGTATTACTAATAGTCCTGCAGAATCCGAGCCATACGTGGTTTTGAAGTCTGCATGCAATTTTTTTTTATTGATTCTAGATGTTTTTGACCTAGTCTTGACCTGCTAAATCCGAATCCGAATGATGCAATTCTCTAAGTGTTGAGCATTTTGAGATACAGGAGGGGCCATATTTGCCCCCACCCTGTAGTCTAATTCTTGTCAAAATATAAAAATTAAATGATCTGATGACTTTTTTTGGCTTGTTTTACATCCTAAATTAATTATGTAAGTAACCAGATCCTTTTTACAGTGTACAATACAATGAATCAAGGAATAAGGGGGTACACAAATTCAACAGAATTATTAAGGCCAATACACAAAAGATTAGTTCTATGATGATTTTTATCAAGACTTTTATAAATACTTAACCATAAGCATATTCATATAAATCTGTTAAATTATTATTCAGAATTATGAACAATGCATCTAATCGTTGATACTTTGAATCAATTTTTTCCTAAACAGTTGAAAAACTCGTTGACAATTCTTTACAATACGAAGACAATCGCTCAGTATTATTTTCAAAGTAGTATTCATTGTTTTGCAATATAAAAGATTTAAGCAATACATTAAATATCTTTGATAATCAAGAGTACTTGTCACATATCCAAAAATTACAGAAAATATACAGACTGTTTCTGTGATCCAGTTCTTTTTCCCTTGCGATTAATTAAGCAATTTATTATTTAATAATTTTGTGTGATGCAGGCGAAATGAAAGAAAAAGTAATTGCTGAAAACATGAATATTGGGATATTTATGACATCATTCATCTAAACTCCATTTGCATCATGCTCGTCATTATTATCATCTAAAGTGAGCTTGGTAGTAAGAGCATTTTTACAAACAGAGTCCTTGCAGCAACAAAATATTGTATAGGGAAGATGGGCGCTTCCACAACTATAAGGAAGAGTGGCACATGGTTGGTCAGACTCACATCCGAACTTGCAAATCATTTTCAGAAGCTCATCAGCATGATCAGGGGCAGGTATTGGCAAGAGGCACTTCAATGGTTCTTCACGAATCCACGAAACTCCTCTGGGTTTAAACTAGGGGGATTTTGTGAATCAGCTGCATTGCATACCAGCTGAATGCAAGTTGTAAGTGTGCACGTTTCAGAATCTCTAAGAACGACGCTGTTGTTGGTGGTAGTAACTACACTTTAGGTGAGGCCGCTGTATGTTTGTCGACCTTTACTGACCGCACATAGAATCGATATTCAGACGTGTTGACCAAATTCTTGTTCTTTGATGCCGTAACACACCGAAATGAACGCAGCCAGTATCCTCCACAGCATCATCAAATTTGGCTCCTGCTTTACTCAAGCTCTGTACAAATTTGCAGATTTAAGAACTCTTAGCGAGATTGCTTTTCCAATCCCAGATGATTTAGCTACGGTATCGCATGGAAATACATGTAACAAGCACTGAGAGACGGCACATGATATCTTCGTGTTGTGTAACTGAGGCGCCTAATGACTGATTGTTGTATGAGGATGTCAACTCCATGGAGAGATGACAGGATCATCTGTAAGAGTGACAGAAATGTAACAGTAAAATAAATACGTCGGTATCGTAACTGAAAACCCGGATACTGTATGCGCAAGCAAATGCAAGATTGGACATGTGATGAACCATAATTACGTCCGCCTCCTCATGTGTAGCTCTTAGGCCATCTCTTGAACAACGAGGTTCTACCAAAGACCTCGATTGGGGAAGCTAAATACAATCTTCCATAGTGATTTGACATGTTTGATGATAAATGAGCTTAATAACAATTAGTGTAGCATAACAGTGAAGATACCTGAAGCAGAAGGTGTCTCAAAGCTTGTTTCCCTCGAAATGTTCTCGTCCCATTCTTTATAATATATCAAATACAAGAAAAACATGGCTGGACACCGCTTGGCAATACTAAAGTACCTGAAGAGGGCCAATTTTGGTCAGATTTTGCCTTACATAATATGTACATATTGCGATCTTCATCAAACACTGCAGTTGGGATTTTTCAGACTTAGTTCTCTGGAGCCACGTAAGCCCATCATATGATGTCAAATTAAATGTTTTCTGGTCAATTATGATCTTGCTATTGATGATATTCATCGTCATTATGATTTTGCAGGACAGGAGGTTATAAAATCCATAAGGCCAGGATGCTTCATATTTATCCATTTTCTGTTGTCCCATCTGAATGGCATTATGTATATTGACCGAATCAGACCCTACTCTACTGGTGACACTTAATAGCAAAATGACATAATATAAGTAAAACCAAGCACAATGAGGTGTATATATAATTTTTACACAGGGGTAACTTCCCCCTTAATTTCTCAAAATGCTCAACATTTACAGATTTGCACCATTCAGAATCAAATTCAGCACACTTTTGTTATCCAGAATCATTTAAAGAATTGCATACAGTCTTTAAAACAACATCAAAATATAATTCTTTCAGTCTGAACAACATTTCAATAATTACTTTTTTGTACTTGTCATCCCTCTTTAAAATAATGGAAGAGTCCACCATATTAGTTTCAATTTGTCTGGTGTTTCTTACTACATACTCTGTGGCTAACACCCTTCCCCCTCCAAAAATAATCAAAAACAGTAGCAAGTTGACACGATGTAATTAACTAAGCACAGTATATATAATAATTGGCACAAAAAAGGGTTTGACTTTCCACCTTAATTTCTTAAAATGCTCAACATTTACAGAGTTGCTTCATCAAGATTCCGTTTCAGCACACGTTTATTATCTAGAAACATTAAAAAACTGCATAAAGTCATTAAAACAACAAAGTATTAACCATGGGTCTTAAAAAAATTTCCAGAATCATTTTTTCCACTTATCATATCCCCCCCCCCCAAAAAAAAAGGTCAAATGTTGACTTCAATTCGTCTATTCTCTTCTTACTACATACTCTGTGGTTAAGCTAAAAATGCATATCAAAATCGGTACTCTCTAAATGTAAACAAGTGAAAATTTCACCCCCCAAAAGAGTGAAACTCTTATAAACTACTCAGAAAGGAGTGGTTTTGTATATTAAACAGCAAATTTCCACTCATAATGAGTGAAAATCACTCTAAAAAGAGTGAATTTCCACTCGTTTGAGGAGTTAAACGAAGGACAATTCTTTTTCGAGTTGGCCCTATGACTAATTTGCCCAAGATGGTATGATAACCTACTCAGACGCGAGAACAATAACATTTATGACGTTTTAACACGATTTTAATTCTAAACAAGTAAATAGATGCGTATAACAAGACACAAGAAATCTTTCACAAGATTGATACGAAATATGTGGCATTTTGCATGCAGATATTACACTGTAGTTCACAACGTAATTTTTTAAAAGATCGATATTATAGTAATTTATTATGGCATTTCATCCTAAAAGGTCATTTTTGTATGCAGAACATTCCCGTGCTTCACTTACGAAAACAAAACGTATGAAATGTGTCACGGTAAAATGAGTACGACTCTTTTTTTGTAAATGGGGTCAACTTGCCCCACTGGGTGGGCCAACTTGCCCCGCATGCGGGGTAAGTTGGCCCTATTGACAGCATTTTTTTTCTATTATTTAAATACGATAAGCCGCAGAGTCTTAATATTTACGCAACACATATTTCGGGTATATATCTATCTTGTGTAAACAGGAAAATCTTCTAGACTTTATCATGTCCGATTCAGGGGCGTTTCAATGAAAAGGGGGCTAACTTGCCCCTCCGTCCCCTACTATATGCTAATCCCAGAGAGATGATTAGCACGTCTCTGTCAACTTCCACATTAAAAAGCATTCATTTGAATAGGAATTACAATGGCAAAGCTCTTACGATGTTCGTACGACAGTCGTGCGAACGCCGTACGAACGTCGTGCGGCAATCGTATGCAGGTACTCGCAAGGCACTCGTAGCAAGATATTGAACATGACAATTAACCAGGCTGCGAGCTCAAGAACTGTTTTTGATCGTACGATGGTCTTGGGCGTTCGTACGACGTTCGTACGAATCGGTCAAAACAACTGATCGCAGCTTCTTTGTAAGGCGTTTGCGACCAGTGGTAAGGATATTTTTTAATCTGTTTTAAAAGCAAAAATCATTTTTGTCAAGCATGTCAAGGGGAAATACATCTATTAACATTGCCCAGAAAAGAAATTTCATAAAAATTAACATTTGTCAGATATTTGTAAAAAAAAATACCTATTCTTGCGAACGCCGTGCGTACGTCCTACGCAGCGACGTAGCAAGGGGGGAGCAAGGGGGGGAAGTTGCCCCGGGCGCCACCTCTAGGGGGGCGCCAAATCGCCCCTACGTGAAAAATAATTCGACCAACAACAGGGGACATACTGCTGAAACTAGCAAGTTTTTGCTAAAATGTTAAACTAGCAAATTTTTGCTAAAATGTTTTGCGCGCTTCGGTACTTTTTAGCTTCAATTAGTAATTATAACTGCAAAAAATGCAAAAAAAATTTGCGCGCTTCGCGCGCTGTGGAAAAATTTTTTGGCAAATTTTAGCAGAAATTACACATTTTGAGTTTTTCAAAGCTGTTGGATTTTTTTTTTCAGGGGGGCGTACCTTTTCAAGTTGCCCTCCCCCCAAAAAAGGGGGGCGCCAGTTTCAATTCTTGCCCCGGGCGACAGACACCCTCGCTACGCCGCTGTACGAGCCTCATTCTTAAAGGAGTCTTTTGATCGTACGATCATTGTGACCGTAGCTTTAAGAATTTTAAACATTAACTTAAAATACACATATACACATTCAAAACAGTTTCACCATTTAAAATAACTATACATAAAGTAATACAGTCAACATTTGATAATAAAAGAAAGCAAATATCATTCCCTGAATATTACAAAAATGTCACATAATATACATAATAAAATGAAATATTACACCATGAAATAAATATAAACAAACATTGCACAACGGTTACCGTATTTCAACTATTAATCATTAAAAAGCCATGTTCATTGTTTAAACATTTTAAAAACATAGATCAATTTTGTTATATACTGTGATCATATGTGATGGCTCACACCGAAAGGGGGGACTTGGAAGATAATATCAATTTCGATTTTTTTCATTTCATCTTTTGTAGCATTTAGTAAGCTTTAGAATGACCCTTACTTGTTGAAATTGACCAAGGCGATCAAAAATTACAACAGAAAATCTGCTGGAAATTCTTTTTATTTTCTTTATTTTTTGCTGCCTATTTTCACCTGTATCTTGAAAAGTGTTCTGTCGCAAAGTCCCCCTTTTCGGTGTGAGTCATCACATATGCAAAGTAAAAATAGATATGATTTGAAATAAAAGTACCCAAATATATCGCACACAGAACATGGCAAAATATTGCTGTAGAACCATGAATATTTCACAAGAATTGCACAATGCTAATATAATACATTATTAAAATCCTTGTTCATTTGGGAAAAACAAGTTAAAACACAGATCATATTTATGATTTGAAATAAAAGAACTCAAATATATCGCACACAGAACATAGCAAAACATTGCTGTAGAACCATGAATATTTCACAAGAGTTGCACAATGCTAATATAATACATTATTAAAATAATAATATAATATCGTAATTCAAGTTCGTAAAGTTTGTTACTGGTGGTTCAGGCACAGGGAAATCACATTTAGAAATGTCAATGCTACATGTATAATATGCTCCAAAAACCTGAATATCTTAAGTACACAATACGCGATTTGATATTTACAATTGTCAGATGGTGGTTGTATATCAAAGTTGAAAAGTTGAGGTACATGTGATATTATACTGAATTATCTTATTCAAAATATTTCTACCCATAAAGACATATTCTCGAAACCTGTGGTGAAGATTTAGTAGCCTGAAGGTTTTCCGCCCTTTCTAATGGAATCTGAGTACGCACTAATATCGCCTTCTGCGTACTTAATTATGGCCTGTGGTACTGATATGGAATCGGTATTTTCAATGTAATGTCCCATCGTTTCCAGGCTCTGCCGAATTTGTTCGATGACCTGTTAAAACAGAAAATGAACACAAAACATAATGACAAATGATAACAGGCCAGTTACTGACCTTATATGACCTTACATCTCCAACAAGCCGCTCAGTTGACAAACTTCATCTTTACTTTTTTTACATATTGGCAAAGAACAAATGATACCCTTGAACATCATGAACAAATGAAAAAGTTCTTTCAGTTGATAGTCAAGGGGCAGTCTACACGGGAGTGCAAATCCAGATGAAAACGCATCTCCGTAAACTGCTTTGTAGGAGACTGTGCCTACATGGGCGTCAGATCCGTATATGCTGTATATGCTGCACACTGAGCACTCAGTCAACAGAGATGCGGATCTCGGAGATGCGCATCTCCGTTTGCATCTGGATCAGCACTCCGTGTAGATTGTCCCATTGATAACGATAGATAGCCTTCAATGAAGCTCATTTCCATTTGGATCCATGATCTTCCTTTACTCAGTATTAAACACAGGAGGGAGAAGTGAGGAATACCTGAAGGACAACCTGTGGAAGCGAGTATGGACTGAAAACCCATTAATGTATAATAATAGCGCAGAGACAGGTATCAACCCTGGGGTGGTCTTGACTCATTGGCGTAAAGCTTCTCCATATATACAAGTGACGTTATGGGTAGTTAAGAGTTGTCGTGAAAGATCTGGACCATAGATATTTTGCCAGCATGTGCATGTCCTCAGATACTTACCCCATCTTCATCAACCGCTCCTGGTGTATTTTCTATCGTGACTCCAGTATCTTTGGGAAATATCCTCTTTTCATCGATAGCTTCTTTAAGTGTTGCTCCCGTCCACAATGTACGAAGAATTATCTGTTAATATAAATATAAATTCAGGGTAATGACTGAACCTGGTAGTTTCTAAATGTCCCGTTGGTCTTCGTACTTTGCGGAGTAAATTATCTTGGTAGATATAGATACCATGTACCAAACCTGGTTTTGAAAAATTCAGCAGCCTACAAAATTTACTATTACGCACACTACTATAATTTGAAGCAATTAAAGTTAAAGAGCAGGTTTTTTTTTCAATTTTACATATCTGATAACAGCAATGTCCAAATTTATGAAAGATGGCAAAACCATATGATCCCTTTTTTTGTTTGTTTAAATTAATGTGGTCGACCCAGCCTACCTGGTGAAAATAATGAACGAGCTGTTCATTATTTTTCGCCAGGATAAAAGAGGATATAAATTAAAAGTTGTCCTCATTAATATAAAACTTGAGGAATAGTATTTTGTGTCATTATAATAAATCCAATTATTACTATATACTGAGAATGCGTCATCATGTAACTTTTTAAATCTTCTAGAATACTACCAATAATCATGATACTCCACCGGGGTATCCAGGGGGTGCAGAGGGAGCGCGCGCACCCCAGTGTAATGAAATACAGCGTCCGTGTGACTGAAATGTCCTAGCTACTATTACATTGTGTAGAACGTACTGTACATATGCAATCAAAAATCATCGATTGCGACTTATTCCGTGTATATAGCTCAATTAGACCCGGACTGCTGGTTATGGGGGACACTCAGTCTCATTACACCGGGTCTGAGCAGAAAAGAAAACCGAAGAAAGAAAGAAAAAAGGGAAATAAAAGTAAAAATGTACATCGCCCTATACGTAGGCCTAAATGAAGGAGACATTAAAATTAACCATCGTCCACCTATAAAGCTATTTTCTACAACTTCATCACCTAATGGGGGTGACCACCTCTTTTGAATATGTAATTGACAAGCCAAAAGTGTGGTTGTTTTATGGTAGTATATGGTAGGATCTCCTCTTTTCATTGATGGCAACATTATGTAAGTAATTTTGACATCAGTATTTCAGGTCGAAAAATTGCGCCAAAATCGATATTTTCTCCATAGAGTTGCATTGCGAATCGGTATTTGTTTTCACCGCGATAATCGGGAAAAAGGTCTTGGATCTAAAAAAAATACCCGGATGTCCGCTTGCAGCTATAATAGGTAGCAATGCCTGATGGGAAGCACACAGTATAAGTTCTCCTTGTAAACTTACCCAGGCATTAGTAGGGATGATAAGTAAAGCCCCGGCTGAGCCAATGATCATTTTAACCTCGTGGTTCGAATCCAAGAGAATAGCAGGACAAGTGCTAGTTGAGAGACGCCGACCTGGTTTGAGTGAGTTCGGGTGGGATTCTATATTATTAAATGTAGCCATATGGTCATTGAAAAATATACCGCTACTTTTTGAGTATTTCCGGGCACCAAAACTGTGGAATATTAAACGTAAAAATAATATAAATTACATATAATGACAGAAATTGAAAAGGTGTAATTAGCAATGACGACGATGGCGACATACTTGTCATAGAAAGTTCTATATACGTACAGGGTGTCCCAGATAAAAAACACCTTTGGGTGTAATTTTCTTGGGTTTAGAAAGTATATAACGGTTGCAACTTATAGCCCATAAATTGAACTTTCAGATACCGTTCGCTTCATATCACAACAAAAGTTATGTTTTTTGAAAATTGATCATATCTGCCTTATTTTTACATCATCAAATTTTATTCATTTTCTTCAGCAGACTCAAAGAGAGCATGCATATAACAAATTAGTTAATATTGTTACGTTTGAGTGAGCAGTTCAATGAAAATACCCAATAAAACTTCATTTAAGGGGAACTTACACTATTGGAAACGCAACGTATTGCGTTGTAAGTGTGAATTCAGCTTAAAGCAATAGATCTAAAATGAAGTGCCTCTGTCACTCATGAATCCTGATTTTATTGGCATATCAGGTTTATTTTTGATAGATATGAATACACTCCGAACGATTTGGCTTAAATATGCTTACTTTTTTTGTTATAGTTATTTGTTGATTTAAATTCGGGATACCGAATTTAATTTCATGTGTAGGGAAGCATGTGTGTGTGTATATTGTAACCACTTTTCAATGGCAAAACAAATTTTTCCAAAATACACTTGTACCTGCTCTTCGATAGCCATATTCCTTCATTTTAGGCTGTTTTTACTCAAATTTGTTTTTGTTCAAAATCTTATAGTATTGCTTTAACAATTTTTAAAGCGCATGGAACTCAGCCTGAAACTTACTAAAATCCAATAGATGTAGTCACTGACACTGCATCTCCGTTTTCAGCAAAAACACAGATATGCGAGGTATCACCAGTTTGTTTTTGGCTCTCAGTGTTTCGGCGTTGTTGGGTCGTCTTATCTGTAAACCATTCTGAAAGCGATCTACCACCATAGTTATCTGGGTATGGCATTGCATGTGCGTCCGAAATTTGTTGTATGGAAAGTTTGGCAAAAAGCTTTGACTTCGATGCAGCAAGTATCTGAAAAAAATAATATAATGAAAGAATTTACACGATTCTATAATGATTCAAGATTTTATTAGAATTTCAAACTCGTGGTCTGAAGGTAAAATTACATGAAATCTACAAATTTTTAAAATCATGTAAAAATACAGACGTAGTAAAAACGCATTGCTCATTAATTTGGTGTAATTTTTCGAAAATTTCGTCGAACGTTTGGAACATTTTAGCCATTTTGACCTGGTGTAATGAAATACAGCGTCCGTGTGACTGGAATGTCCTAGCTACTATTAAATTGTGCAGAACGTACTTGTACATGTGCGATCAATAAATCATCGATTGCGACTCTTTCCGTGTAGTTCTATTAGACCCGCACTCCTGGTTATGGGAGACTCTCAGTCTCATTACACCGGAACGACCCCACTTTTTGTGAATTTTGACCAAAGACTCCCATCCATTTTTTAGCACTTTGTAACTGAAAGACCCTCTTTTTTGACCCAATTTGTCACCGAAAGACCCCAACTTCTGAAGTGCTCGTTGGCACTCGTACGTCACTTTCATAATGAGTTCCCACCCCGGCTTCCAGCATTAAACATAATTTAGGACAACATCATTTATTGAAACGAGTGAAAACCAATCGGGCCTAGTCACGTGCCCTGGGGAACGCCAGTAATTCAACATAATCTGAGATGATATTGTTATACCTTACGCATTGTTGGCGGTTGCAGAGAACCTAGCTACGAATGTCAATGATCAGAAGGGTATGATCAGGTCTGGGTATGATCGACAAGATCAAATTCCTTCGAGAAATCCGAAAATACCATCGTTCCAATATTTGTTTTCCGCACCAAAACGTATAATTAGGGTCCTTTTATTGAAGGCAAAGTCTATGTTTGGCTGCCAGGTGAATAACTTCCCGAGAAGATACCCGACATTACAGCTTTTCAATGTAAAATGTATCTTACCCTTTTCACATCAACTGACTCTGCATCGTCTCCCATATACAACTTGAAATTAATCGCGAGTTTTGTCGCCTCCAGGAACCGATGGTAAAGTAGAACTTTGTCCTCGTAGCTTGCAAAGCTGTCTCTGGATATGTTATATTCTAGTTTTGAAGAAAAAAGTCATAGACAAAAGATAATAGGTTTTAATAGATAAAATATATAAGCATTATTAACCCTCGTCTAGCCAGCGAGGGGGTTACCCCCCCCCCCCCCCCCATCGTTGCTTTAAAACACTAGCTAACCAAAGGCATTTGTTGGGTGTATGGGGGTTGTTGGCGAGGCCCATGAAATTTTATGTCGCCGTTTTGAAAATATGGTCTGAAACTGAAACTTATTAGAATTATCATTTTTCTTACTTTTTAGCAAAAAACCCGATGAAAATCCGATAATTAGAACTTTTTAAGCAAAATTTCGATTTGGTGGTCATTTTGCCGAAAACCATGATTTTCCAATCCAGACGTATTTAGGACGATACAATTACGTAACGCCTTGGCTGATTTTAGTATAGGGGAGGACCATACTTATTAGTAGCAAAACCAAGCTATAGAAGAGGGTTCATGCAAACGGTGTGATTGGTTATCATTTACACCACAGTTATCATTTACACCACAAATTGCACCGTTTGTTGCTAAATTGGATTTGGAGTGGCCGGATCGATTTCGCCTGTTAAAGCGAATATTTTATTCATTATTACTTATAAATGGGGCACCCAAATATCCCTTACCCATGGGTACCCCTCTGGTATAAAGTGGGTCGTCATTTCTAAAACTGGGTTTCTATAATCTAATATTTTGACTTACCATCTAACATGCTCATGAGATACAGTAACTCATTCCCGGCTCCTGGCGTTGGAGTTGAGAACATGGTCAGGTTACCATTTTTCAGTGTGGTTGAGGGCGGTGTTTTCCATTCTGGTGCCATATGGCAAGGACAGAAATCCTCTTCGGTGATTATTCCACCTAAGATAAATAAAATGTTAAAAAAGAAGAATTTAAACCAAAGACTTCGAGCTATTATAAACAAGTGTGTTCAGTGTAAGTTTTTAGTGTAGTAATTTTAAACTATTTTTAACCACAATTGAGTATGCTATAAGACCTCCTAATCAGGGGCGTCGGAAGGAAAATAAAAGTGGTGCGGCCACTGGTAAAAGTGGTGCGGCCTGTGACCCATTAGTTCTCAAAAATAAGTAAACAACTAAGCCCCAGAAGAAAGTAGATACTAAAACCGACTATATACAGTACTATTTTAGGGTTATTGACAGTGGCGTAGCCAGGTTTTCGAAACTGGGGGGGGGCCATAATATGAAGATGAACCGACAGAATTGTATTGAGTGCTGTATCGCCGCCCGGCCTGCGGCCGGTCGGCTCAAATTTACCGACGGACGCCTTTTTGAACCGACAAATTGGTCTTTAATGGGGGGGGGCACGGCCCCCCGGCCCCCCCTCTAGCTACGCCACTGGTTATTGATGCTAGGACCATAATAAAACACATTAAATTAATTATTTTTTATTTTTTCTGTCTGAAAAGTGGTGCGGCCAAAGCCCACATGGCCCACACGGTTCCGACGCCCCTGCTCCTAATGTTTGGACATGGTTGTTTTGTCAACATACTTATGCTTTGAGGGGTTTGTAAAAGATAGACGACTCATACACGTAGTACGAATTCATT
>JXSR01S073706.1:67877-89803 GCA_000969725.1 Ophiothrix spiculata | reverse complement strand
GTCTTGGACCAGCGATCAAAAGTGCCAATGGTGACCACGTCATCCGACCTTTCCGTTGGGGTCAAATTTTCAACTTTGTCCGATTTCAAAGATTGAGGTGTCCTTGGACCAAAGGTCAAAATTGTTTGTTTCGGAAGGTCAAATTCTCAACTTAGTCCGATTACAAAGGTGGAAGGCGGAGGCATCGTGATCGACACTCTGTGTCGAGAACCGCGCGGCCCGAGAACCGCGTATTCTAGTCTTCTTATCCCTTTAAAGATTGTCATTATTCTAGAAACTTAGTACATTCAAAGTAGATTTCATTTCATCACATTCAATTGACAGAGAGAATATCATCAAATAATTGACATTTTAAGCTCACTAAAGTCATTTTGAAAATATTTCATATTGCCATGTTTGTATAACTTGTTTTGATCTTCTTCAAAAGTTGCCGTAGTGTTTATTATTTTTCCAGCTGCAATATTTCTATGAGTGTTTTCTAGTGTTTGTAAGGTTTCATCATCAAAACCTATGACTAGTGCTTTTTGCTTTGAAAGAGATTCACTAACAACATGTTTGCAGCATAGATTTGGTTAATTTTTGAGTGTTTGTGGAATGTAAAAGATGCAAGCATCATGACTACTGAGAAAATTTTGTTCAAAATGTATCTTTATTTCTTCTTCAGCTGTTAAGTGAATTTTGTTTATCAAATCCACCACTTACAAATAATACTCAACAGTACTATGATAAGTTGGACATTGGTATGTTTGTGCTTGTGTAGTTGTGTAGGACTAGGTGTGTTTGGCATAATGATACTACACATATGTCACTGAAAGATCTCTGCAATGTCATATTATGGGAGACAAAGTCAAATGGTTTAAAATCAGAGATGCTTATTTTCTTGAAATTAGGAAATTTTATCAAAAGATACTTAGTTTTGGGAAATTTGTGCATGTGTAAAGAATATTAGCGCATGATTATACAGTAGTACATTTGACATTTTCTGAAGATATCAAGAAATTTTGAAGCCTTTTACTGGCATCTCAGTAAAATTAACTTTTTGTGATGTAAGAAAGAGAACATTGAGTAGATTACTATAAGTGTGCATGCATTAAGCCTAAAAAAGTGGTTGACTTGCCCTTTAATGGTGAAATTGATGGTCGGAAAGTCGGATCTTTAAAAAAAAAAATTCTTAAAAATGGACTCAAAAAATGAATAAATTAGTTTATATAAATGTTTTCATTGTTTTGTGCTTTATTTATTCAAGATACATGTATGTGTCATGCAAATATATAACATTCTGTGAATATTGTTGTAAATTCAACCCAAATATCATGACATTTTTATCAAATGCACTGTTGAGATAGGCAAAAGTTCACACACACACAAAAAAGTGACCCTTAATTTAGTAAATTTTGGGTTGGTCGCAAACGGCAAGTCAACAATTTTTATAAGGCCTCAGTTTAGTGTAGAGTTAAGGCATGAGAATTCTCAGGATCTTATGTGCCTCATCTTGTTGATTTTCAGGATATTTTTTAAAGGCATTTGTCCATATTTCACACATTTCAGGTAATGTAATAAAGAATCATTCTCTTGCCTGTGCATTTATTAGAAAGTTGAAATGATGATACAGATCAATAAATAAGAACATTTTTCAATGCTTTGCCGAATGCTTGTTTGTATATAATGATGTTTGAGATTGAATTTTTTGTGATGTCTCTCTGCTGTAAATTGGCTGTAAGTGTAAAACAAAATTCTTTTGTGCCCATACATACATGGTTGTTTTGTCATGAATAGATGGTAATATGTAAGAAGACTCCTTCAAGTAATTCTGCCTCCTCTCATGACTTTCTTATCAACTTGATGGTTCATACTTTTTATTTATTGTAAAATAAGTCATAAATCATGATGATTTTCTTATTCATTTCTTCTATTGTCCTTTTTAAGATGGTCGGTTCTTAGGTAAGATTTGATTTACTTGTAAATGTTCTGTTTTGATGAATGCCTTGTGGGATGTTTAACACTTGTCTTTATGTATTCTGTGTTAAGTGGTGGATTTTGTGCAATTGGTTTGGCTTGGTTCGTCTTGGCATCAAATGTTTTGTGGTGAATGCAGGTACCTGATGGTTTGTTTTTTCCCAACCCCATTTTTTTTGTACTTTGTTGTGTTTGAATCCTCCTCCATTCTTTGTTGGTTTCGTACAAAGAATGAAGTTGTTTGGTGAGGCATGAGGGTTTATGGGTGATACTGCCTTGCGCTTTTAAAGAGCATCTTTGAAAAGTGTATATGTGACCGTCCACCCCAAAACAGCAGTTAATGCCAGCTCTTGTCATTTTCTCTTTTTTAATTATTTGCAAAGACCATGCTTTAAATATCGAAATGACACCTTAATGAACTTTACACGATTTCCAGAAGTCAAGTTATGGTCCGTCAAAGGTTGTCAGGGAGTAAAACGTATAACTGAGATAAACGCGTTCAAAGATTAGTAAGCCCCATATTTTCTGTTGATCTTCTTAAGAATATGCCAATTTATTTCACATTTCCTATAAATTTCTTGAAATGAAACTTTGCTGGTATTTTGTAGTAAGCACTAGGATTGTGAATCTGTCAAAAAATCAATTTCTGCAAATTATGACCTTGACATGTATTTTCACCTGTAGCGCAAAATCAAGTTTCTGGCATTTACTGCTCATACGGGCTGGACGGTCACATATATTCATTAAACTATGACATTACATCTGAAATAATCATGAAGTAATCTTGTCCTTTTATTGGTTGATCACATCAAGCCTACTTTGGAGTTGGTACCTTTGACCACTTCCCTGCAACATCATCCAAAGGTCACAGTTAGGTGTATATACTGCATGGTTATATTGATAAAGCAGGATAAACTTTCTGACAATTTGTAAAAGCTATGAGACCAATATCTCTTATCCCATGAGCTCGGGATTAAGTCGCATAGTAGCCATTACATTGGGAAAAGATATATTACGTGTATTTCACCTCCAACAATGTAATATTTACTACTTGCCTGCCTCTGAAATAATTATGAATCTAGGTCTATTACATTACAATCATTATAACAGATAAAGAATTATAACAAGCCTGCACATGAAGTGAAGCCTATATACGGCCAAATAAAAAATTGTTTGGTTGCCCTCCACCGACCGACCCTATTTTTCAGCCCGACCCAAACTTTTTTTTATTGAAGTTTTTTTTTTTTCCATAAAAAATATGCAAAACTTACTGAAAACTACAAAAAAAATGTTATATTCTTCGCTAGTTGTGAAGGCTGGAGCGGCCGATCGACCTAGCAGTAGGTGGAAGAGTATTAGAAAAAAAATTTAAAAAAAAAAACCCGACCGACCGACCCTCTCTGAAAAAAGCTCTGGAGGACAACCAAACAAATTTTTTCTTTTGGCCTAATGCTTACTCAAACTTGAATCTACCATGTGGAAAAGTCAATATGACATTCATTAGGGTATCTTTCCAACACCATCAGCCTCAACATTAAGGAGAAGTAAAACAGTGAAATCTAGATGAACTTTGCGTTTACCCATGCATCATTGCTTTGAATTATATGTTTGTAATCATTGGTAGATATCGTTGTGGCTAATATGTTTCGCACATTGTGATTAATTAACTTCTAATATTTTGGGCCGGCATGAGTATTTGACGAGATGATTTGTGAAGTGGTCTGCTTGTAAAGTAGCATTGGAGACAAATGCGATATGTTGATGTTTGTTTTGTAGAAAAGGCTGACCCTATTGTTCCTATTAACACCTACTAGCCATTGGATTTCATGAAAGGTGGCCAATTATTTGGGACAGCAGGTTGATTTTGATACCCTATATCGCATATCTTGAGACCTTTCGCGGAGGCTTCGTTTTTTGGCACAGAAACCCCAGAAGCAAATTTAATCATTGCGAGCACTATGTAATATCTCAGATAGCAGGTTCTTTTTTTGTAATGGAAGCTGTGCCGTGACCATAGAATTTGGATGTTCGAAGATGACCCATTCAGCGTCAATGGTTTTTAATGCTGTCTGTTGTTAATACTGTCAATAGGTTAGTCGATCAAAAGAAAATGAATCTATGTATTTATTGTCACCTTGGTATGTTATGTGTTTATCGGTTGTTACTCCGGGTACCCAGTCACAAGGGGGGGGGGGGGGGGGGGGAGATGGGAGATGCTGCAAAAAAAATTCCCTTTAAGCTGCCAAATTCCCCACATTTTCTACTGACTTTTCTGAAGGACAGGGTGTTTTCAAGCACCGATTCCCCACCAAGTCCTGGGCCCCAAGACATCCCCGTCTAGAGCTCAACTCAGTTCCCGGTCCAAATGATCAAGCTACCGCCACAATCCTGTAAATCGAGGGTTGAGAACCACAAGGCCGTATTTGCACAGGCATCAAAGAGCCAGAAGGCCGTATATACATGTGCAACAAAGGTGCAAATACGGCCAAATATTTGCACGGGCATCAAATCGTCATATCAAAAGGTACCTTAATACCGGCATAGTACATTACGAGATACGGGCCATTGAAGCTAAGCATAGTCAAAAATCACGTCTTAGGTCGAATTTCTAATTTCATCAGAAAGGTTATCATTGAAGTGTATTCTATCATATTAATCAGGTTCCAATATCCAAAACATAAGAAAAATGTATTAAAAACCAAGCTAAAAATCCTCTCTCCATTCAAGATTTACTAAGTACAAAAACTTTAAACTTGATTTTCTCAGAACTATAGTTTTCCGAATCAGCCCGATGCCTTTTACCAATTTGGGTATAACTTCGCAACCGAACATCCAATAACCAAATAATCAAAATCAAGGTGTCATTTTAAAGCTTAAAATCTCAGCTTTCAAATGAGACCAAAAAATCAATTTTGATTTTGCCGACCTTAAGGTACCTTTCGATATGACGGGTCACATATACACATGCAACAAAGGTGCAAATACGGCCTTGTGGCTCTCAACCCTCGACATGATCTATGCCAACGGGAATGTCCACACTGCAACAAATCCCCCACCCTATCATGACCAAGTCCCCACAAGGCCAAGATACCCATGGACTGGGGAAACAACTAATAAGTGCATTAGGGGGAATATATTTAAGATTCTATGCAATTAGCTAGTTCAAATGTTCTGTCCGTGCATAACAATGCTTTTTGTAATCCGTAGTAAAATATTTTGTTAACCCATTACTTATTCTATTCACTGGAGTCATTAAGTATAGATAATCCCCACTTGAGAAATTACAATCCGTAACAATCCTTTTGTGTTTACACGAGAAAAAGCACAACCAAGATGCCTAGAGATTTTTGCTTTTGTCGAAGACAATAAGCCTATCCTATACTTTGATTGACAGGCCTCTTTTTTGCGGTGAAATTAATTTGATACTTTTGACATTTACGATTTAGTTTACAAAATCATTTGTCCTCTAATGAGATAACTTACGACAAACTTGAACAGGCTAATTGCATCTAAATACAAAATTTCTTTTTCAGTTAGAAAAAAAAGGGTTGGCATTTACTAGAGCATGGGCGTTTAGGAACAGTAGGATAATGTCATTTGACAAGCACCAGTACTTGATGAGATGATTGGTAATGGTCTGCTTAAAAAGTAGCATTAAAGATGTATGTTTTTGCTAGTGTGTGGAAATAGCTTGTCATATCATAGATAGATATTAGATTGATTAGTCTGAAGGGAATGGTGGGTGAGTGAAAGGTCTACTACATGTGGGTCATTACCATTACTTTTTAGATTATGTTTTTATTGGTGTGCCATGCCCAGGGAGGGTTCTTAGTACAAAAGGGGTTATGGGGACGTGCCGCAAATTCGGGTAGCAAAATCAGGCTCTCTGGTATTTCAATCGATCCTTTTTCTTCGCAAAATATTGTATTTTGATGGGTACCCTTTTCAAAATTTTTCTAAAATTTGTGCCATTTGGCGGAAATTTTGACAATTCTTCTAAAAACTTAAGAGAATTTTGCCAATATAGTGTAAATTTGGGCAGAAAAAATATGGTTTTTGATTAAGTTTCACTCAAAATTTGGATGATTTGGTAAATGGATTGGTCCCTTTTTCTTGAAAATTGGTATTTGGATGGGTGGCTTTTCAAATTTCCCAGAGGCACGTCCTTGCCCAAATCGAATTTGAGTACTACCCCTCCGGGGTGCCATGCATGTTTTTGTGTTTAGGAACAGTGATGGACCTAAAGAATTTAAACAGCAAAAACAGTGCTCGTTGCCGTTTTGATGTCACTCATGGAGCAGAGTTATTGTATCTTCAGATTTTTCAGAAACAGGTCCAATAGCTAGGCAGATTGCATAAATCTTCATTTGATGCATGCCTTTCCAGCAGCGTTTATTGCGACTTACTCTGAGCTAAGTACATTGATTTTCCGGTGAATCTGTTTCAAAGAGTCTCAATCTGTGGTACATGCAGCCTTCCAACAACTCACTGTATCTCCTTATAAATGAATGTACCGTTGTTGATTTGTGATGAATCCACAGTTGATGTTCCAATTAGCGTGTCACGCACAGCACAGCGTTGACGGAAGTGCGTTTAAGCAGTACACATAAGTCGGCACACTGCTCATCGCGCGTTCGGCACTTATAGTACGTGCAAAAGCCTGGTGCTTGGGGGAAAATTGAAAACGTCTAAGCAGCAAACATTCACACTAGCACTTTGCTTCAGATTATGCTAAATATTTTTATGAAGATGAGTAGGCCTATCTCTTAAATTAAAAATATGTCAAATTTAATTCATACGTTTTCAGGAAGTTTTTCGTTGTTGAAAAGTATTCAAACATGCCACTAAAGCCACCCTTACGCGATAAAAATACGCAGACGCTTGGACAAATTGTTTGAATACCTAAATAAAATACCGTAGGTACAATAACTCCGATTTCATGAGGGGGCACTACACTATTGTTAAGCACCATTGAAATGCTCATTATAATGATTCTGGCTCCAAAAAATGTCTTGAGAAATTATCGTCATCAACAGTTTCCAACAGGTAAAATAAAAGAACAGGATGATATTTTGATCTGGTCTTTTGTAATAGAATAGAACAAAATACCATCATTAGCAGCTTAAATGTCAGATGAATGAAGGTCCCTGCCTGCTTGCCTGCTCATTCTAATGTTCCATTTGCCGCTCTAGCAGTCGTGACATATAGAACATAATTCTTATACCATAGTGATACCAAGTGACTTGTGTTTGTGTTGAAACAAAGACGCAGCCATGGATGAAGGTGTTGAAATTGCGTATCTAGTAATAAGTTGTGAAGTGATGTGGTACTCGTTATATAACACCATTGATGTAATAACACTGGAGTAGGAGAGTTGAGGTGTTGAATCATGTGGAACAAATAAATTGTAATTTACCTTAAACCTTTGACATGGATGAAATCATTTTCTAGATTATTTAAGTACCTGTCCTCCTCCAATGTTTAGGCCTCATTTACTTTGAAAACTGGAAGTGAAATGGAAGATTGTATGACCCAAATTACTACCAGGTGTGATATAAATGAAATTGAAAACAATTAGATATATTGAAGAAGTGGGGATGTTTCATAATTTTAACCCTATAACAATGGGTGAATAAATGAGCAATGTAGCAATATCAGTGAATACATAACCCTAAGGCGAGGTTACAATGTGTTTACTGCATCATACGGGTAGAAATTTATCGGACATCAGCTGGTAATCGGGCGATGTCCGTCTAGTGTACCATGAAGACGCCAAAACTATGCCGCAAGAATTGAATTCCTATATGTGTACCGCCGCGGCAAAAGGGTCCAGTTGTCGTCTCCTACATGTTGCTCATTGTAGCATATCTGATGTATACAAATACCATACATTAGATATGCTACAAGGAGCAACATGTACGAGCCGACAACTGGACCCTTTGCCGCGGCTGTACACATATAGTTAAAACAACATTGTCTTCAGTTATGATCTAGTAACAACCGGCGACTGGACAACGCAAGAGTTCACTAATGTCATACCTATGTATAGTTGTTGCGGTTTCCTTTCGCTTTCCAGATACCGGTCAGCAACCGTTGGTTATGTGACTGTAGTATCAGTGACATGCTATGAATGGAGATTTGACCAATGTGTCATTTGTGATTCTTTGGAAGAAACAATCCTTTTGAGCTCTAAATCTATTAGGATTTAGGAGAAAGATGTTAAAAGAAATGTGATTGGGTCAATCGTAAATTTGCTGATTTTCCCCCTACATTGATCAAACTAAGAGAAGATATAATTTGTATCCCATCATGCATTGCTTCCTATAGGGTCGTTTTTATAGGAAATTATGGCAGTAGTTAGTGATAAAATATCCATAAATCAAGCAAATTATTGTAATCTAGCAAGTATTGGTATGTTTCATCACTAACTAATCACACGACGTCCCGTTCAAATTTCCCCATAGGAAGCAATGCATGGTGGGATACACAGGATATCTTCTCTTGATGTTTTGTTAATTTGTTTTCAACAAAAATTTAGCTAGCCAGGATATTAGGCCAAAAACTATTAATTGTTGTATCGTGAATATTGGCATCACTGCAACCTAACACTGTGTCATTGTTATCAGGTACCCCAGAGATTTTTAAAGCATTAGATTGTGAAAATAGAAAAGAAAACAGTACATAATTGTTTTGTGGTTATATGATACTTTTAATAGCAAATATATCAAAAATTGTCAAAAAATTGACACCAATATTCGAATAACATTGATGGATCATTATACTGATTGTCTCACCTGGTGATTTTCAAGGTCAAGTGTTCTGCAATAGTAGGACTATCATGTGACATAGTTTTCCCGTTTGTTCAGAGTCATTGTCTTCTCAACATTCATGCCATACTTGAGACTAGACACATTAATTTCAAGTGAAATTTGAACGTTTCAATATGAAATTTGACCGTTTTGATATCAGATGGTTCAATCGTAAAGTAATTTGTTATCTTATGCTCATTGCTTGTGTTGCCTGCTTTCAAGATGTTAAAGACCTTCATGTTTAGGTTATTGATATCATAGTGTAAAAGTGGGGTATTTTATGATGAGGTTATTTCATGAAAGTATTTATTGCCATCGTACAGTTATATATGTTATCATTTTTTTTTTTTTGGGGGGGGGGGAGAGGTTATATAAAAATGGTAATATCAAAGTATACTTGGGTACAGTGTATTTTATAATGAGGTTATTTCATGAAAATATTTATTGCTATCTTGTAGTTATAGACATATTTTGTTTGAATAAATATTATGTAAATCTGATCACAGTTATTGGTAAGAACAAGCATTTATCGTCTTTCAGTTTGCGAGGTTTTTGTAGCCTACACTTGGCCCACCAGGTATACACTGTATGCAGTGCCCCAAGAAGGAGCATTTGCAGTGGACCAATGGCTTTACGTGACTTCCGAACCACAGAGCAATTAGAGTAAAGTTTCTTGCCCAAGGAAACAAGGAGACATGGTCCAACCGGAAGTGCCGCCACCGGGCTCAAACCCACAACCTCTGTATTACTTACAAATCCCGTGCTCTAACCGCTCGGCCACTTGTTACTACACTGTGTGAAAGCCAACTTCTTTATGCACCTATTGATGGCATGTGATAGGTTGAATTCCATTGTACATGAAAAGCTTATGTTTGCTCACGTTATATTCAAGTCGATGTGATGCGCAGGAAAATAACTTTAACCCACTTATGGCCAAAAACTCTCCTCGAATCTTACTATATCAAAAATCACTATTTTCATGCATTTGACCATGGGACTCGAACCTGGGACCCCTTGCATCCCAAACCAATATTCACCCATACCAAGCCACCCAAGGACACTGCCCTCAACAGCAATTTGGTGACCATATCTCCCGGTTGCGACATATTTGGACAATTTTCGTTATTTTCTGCTGTAGGATTTTGTAGGTTTCAGCACTGTTAGGGTTAATTAATGTGTGAAAACAAACTCTCGAGCATCTCTTCAAAGTCACGGATATGTATGTGACTGATGTGTTGTACGGAAATTGGAAAATATGAATTTGTCAAAAATCCTTCTAAATTGTAGAAGGGATAAAGATCTTCGCTTGTAGACTGCTTGTCAAAGTAGTTTTAATCATTTTTGTTTTCTCTCCTCATATTGCTTGTCAATTAATGTTGATGATTAGAAGGACATGGACTTGAGCAATTCGGAAGTCTGCATGCATTGTGGGTGTGTTATTACGTGGCTTAATTGACCATGATGTGTTTTGATCATTCAGTGTTTTACAAGATAACACCTGAATATGTTGTGTACAGGAAAAAGATGTGCCCTGTTCAATATTTGGGGATTATTTTGTGTGTCTTAAAACATTTGAAATTGTATATTTGATTGGTTGTACATAGATATTATAACATTGATGTAAACCTCGATGACATTTTGGCAATGATTTTAAGTTGTTGATTGAATCTGAATGATACAATGAAATGTTCCATTGTGGAGCCAAATGTACAGAGGAGCAACAGCTTTTACACAATTTCAAAACCATTAAAAATAAAGTGTCTAGCCTAAGACCCAAAGAGATGGTTAAAGTATCTTGCCCGAATACACAAGGAGATTTCAAAGATCTCTAGGACATTTGATTTGGAATCTACACTTATCTATATATTTTGCCAAGCTTCATAATCATAGATCTTATCCTAATACATCTTTAATTTACTTGTACATTGGTCAAAAGAATGCAGTAGGTATCTGAAATGTTTGTAAGACAAGTGTCATGGCCTAAAGTGTTTACATAGACATTGGCTGGCATTTGTGCAAGCAGAGACCCAGTGACTTCTGCCATTAGATGCAGTGGTCTTGTCCAGCGTGGGGTCACAGAAAGGTCGCATCTTAGATGTAAAAGAACACATTTATGTTGGTATTGCCAATACTGGAAAGAGGTACAAAATGAAGTTAACAAAACAGACTAAAGTTTGATCTCTGTTTATACATAATCATTGGTAACATTTTTAGTGAAGTCCAAAAGGTTAAGAAGAAGTTATAGCTGATTTGGATTTAAATGTAAAAAAGATGTTGTTGATGATGGTGAATGAAAAGAATAAACCCAAAATATGTATATAAAGGAATAAGCCCTACATAATGCTAAATTATGCTTGATCAAGACACCATATTTTAGTATTCAATTTTGACCCAAGCACATTTTAAATTTTTGGCCTTTGATGCAAAAAATCAAATTAATTTGAATGGAACAAAATTTGTTTTTAAATATTTAAACATATTTGCACATTAATCACTTCCCAGCAATACCTTATAGAGGAGGACATATCAACGAGAAAACATGTTAATCTTTTGGTTGTGTGCACAAGCTAAAATTTGTTAAAATGAGCAAGAACTCATTTTTCAAAATGTCATATAAACACATTGAGGAGTCAGTTGTAGGTTCAACAATATTTGGGTAACCCAGATACAGTGCAAAAGTTGACATACCAAAGTTTGATAAAACTGTATACATAGTAGTGTTAATATTCTGTGAGAAAGCAAATGTTAGTCAAAAATCAGTAAACTTATCGTGAACATTGTTTAGTTTTGCTGTAATTGTAAACCCATTAATTTTCTTTATGTCTTCTGTTCCTCAAAATGTGACGTGCCATGATTTGATAAACTAAAACTTCAGCATGAGTATGGGAAAGTTAAGAAATAGCAAAGATGTTTTATGCTAGCGCATATTATTTTGTTAGTAGCTAGACCGATTTATTATCTTCAATTTTGTCAGTGTTTAGTACTTATGACAGTTATGATGAAAAGGTCTGAGATTATTTGTCTCCTGTAAGTAACAGTTTTTGCAGTTGGTGTGAGTATTGGCATCAATAAAAAAGTTTTGTTGGAGGTTATATACTGCATTTGCCTTTTGCAGCAGAAAATTCAAACTCATGCTTCTCAATTTGAGAGCTATAGAGCATTTCTCTAATTGGCGTATTTTTGCCGCTGAGGGATATAGGCACGCATAACGAGGCTAGGTATGGTATCATGTGAGGCATCGTGACTGATTCTGTATGTATTGCATGTTAATTAGTCACAATGTATCACATTATCCACGTTATGACTGTCGATGTCCCTCATCGGCAAAAACACACCAATGATATGAATTGTCTGTAACCCTTACAAATCATTTCTGGATAATCTCCTTTGAAAGATTGAGGAAGGTGATTCTCCAATTTGCTTTACCTCAAATTGATGTGCACCTTTAGCATGCTCCTCATAAGCTACACAACCGGGGTAGTTGATAGTTAGTTGGTGCTCATATGAGCTTTCATTCTACGATACGTTTAATACAACTACATACATATTTTCTATTTTTCATATTGGGACTTTATGGCATCCAGGAATGATTGAAACTTTTCATAAAGTAGTCATTCATAGATGCTGCATATTGTGCATCTATGCTGGCAATGGCTTTCACTAACGTGCGACAAAAGAAAAACGGAAATGAAATTAAAACATTTGTGATCACACAGCAACTTCAATTTGCACTGAAGCAGTTATTGCTCTTTTATATAGTAGATGCCTTGTGCATTTTATTTATAGTGAGAATTTATTAGTTGTACTAAATATGTGATTGTTATGGTTTTAGGATACTATTTAACCCAGATTCAAGGTAGACCTACATGTATTGTTTATTAATATTGTTACAATTTGTATGTGTTATCCCAATTTATGAGTGCTCTTTGAGGGTCGTTTGTTTTAAGATAGTCCCATATTTCGGAACAAAGTGGTTGGATTTTTAGCTGTTTCTACCCAAATTCTTTAATTCATACAAACTGCATATGCTGGATTAAACCATCTCTGAAAGATATTTGTGTTAAAGAATTAATGAATGGAGCAAATAAGTAAGTTGTAATTGCCCATTTAAAAATATAGTCTTCTGGATATACTCTAAATGATTTTGTCTGTATCAGTGATGCCCAGAAATGTTAAACCAGTTTTAAGCATTCTGATGTACACGGCAACATCCAACCTGTTTGACAGTTGCAGACTGAAAAAAGACTATGCCTAGCTATAAATACATGTTAGTTTGAATTAAACACTATTTGAAAAAAGTAAAAAGCATGACCCGTTTTTGAAAATTACTTTGTTTAGGCTTTTGCCAAGGAAACCCAACTTGGTACTTGGTACCAAGTAAGCTGAAAGAAGTTTATTTTTAACATGGCTCCAAGATGTTTTTTAAATTCAGTTTTGAATGCAGGAGGAAAACCGGAGCACCCGGAGAAAAACCTGCGGAAGCGAGCATGGACTGAAAACCAAATGCACATGAAGCGCCGGGCTCGGGACTCAAACCCGGGACTTCATTGGTGCAAGGCGACGGAACTACCGCTGCGCCAACCCGCTCCCCCTATTTCACGCTTTTTTTAAAAGCGTGAAAAAGCAGGTATAAAAGTGTGAAAATGCACGATCCCTTGTTAGTTAACCAAGAACACAAAACTTTTTGGCAATCACAGATTAGATAATTACATCATGGAATCTATTTTGTCGATTACAATAGAGTGAAATGACCAAAATCTGGGTCTAAAATAATTATATTGACGACAGAGAAGTTATTAAAATGCATTTTTGACACAAATTTCACTTCAATAACGACACAACACGAGTCATCTGTTTTGGTCGATGTTCAAAAACAACAAAATAATTAATTTATGATCAGTTCTTGTTTGTTTATTTGTAAAATGAGAATGTTATGGGGGAAAATCCTGAAAATTCTCGACGGATCTTTGAAGCATGATGGACCATAAAAATCATGAATTTTAGTGCTATTGTGTGATCATGCTAAACTCTGATGCTTAGTTTAAATGTTAGGCCAAGTAAAAAATAAAACATGTTTCTCGTCCGGATTTTAATACAAAGCAGTACAAGTTCAAGATATATTGAAAATTGGGGTAAATATTTCCATTATTCAAAGTATTTGATTTAAAACCGCTCTGTAGGTCAGTTAAAAAAACAGTGTGCATTGATTAGGTATTACTATTAAAAACAAGGTGGATAAACAAACGGTAAAGATGCAATGTTCAAAAGTAGGGATAAATATTCACATAATTCAAAAGATCTTTATTAAAATACACTCGGTAGGTACATTCAAATAGTATATTTATTGATATTTCCTCAAATCGGTTTAGATTTGCCTTCATTAAATTGGCAAGACTCATAAATTATCTCATGTTATGACAAGGCCAAGGGGGTCGTTATTGACAAATTGGCCACTCAATAAAATATGGTGTTCCAAACCCCAAGGAAAGGTGTATTACCCTACAGGTCACTGGAGATGATGAAGTCTTGGGTCTTGCTGGAGATAATTATCGTTTTACTTGGCATAGTTTGGAGGGGGGAGGGGGTTCTCAAAAAAAATTTGTACGGGGTGTGCCATGCAGACTTCATAAGGACCGTTCTCTATACCTAAAATAAGGCAATTTTGCAACCCTTCATCATACCATTTTTTCGCAAAAAACACCCAATTTGGCCAAATTGGGCGCTTTTTAAGACGATTTTCCCAAAAAACACCTAATTTTTACATTTGGGTGCATTAGGTCTGTGACAAAAACCCACCCATATATATACCAAAAATGACAAAATTATACCCCAAAACCGTGGCACATACCAGTATATCAACCTAATGTGAGAAACCCCCCTGGGAGTTTGGATTCAGTTTTCACTTTGGATGGATGGATGGATGGATGCCAGTCGGTGTTTAGCTAACTGCCAGTTGCTTGAGTCATCCAATGAGGTAGAGAAACACCTGTTCTCGAAAACTTGTTTCAATTTGACCAGTGGAGTCACTTACACAGAAACTGTTTTTGAGATAGAAGTTGGTTGATTTAACCTGCCGTTGTGCTAAATCGTCTAAACAGATACACCTGTTGTCATTTTTGGGTGTCTTTCTTAATTTTGCTATTGGGTAAAAGTGGATCTTCTTTCTTAGTTTAGCTATTGGCTAAAAACTGGATTTTGTCATAGTCTACTGGGATATGTTTGTTGCCATGGGAGATTGTTGGGATTTTGATGCACACTTGATTTCATCGTAGTGATTGTTTTTATTGAAGTGGACTGGGAGATGCAGTCATTTCCATGAGACAAATCATTGGGATTTTAATGCACTAGGTATCAGTGAAGATATTGTTAAGACAAAAGTGGCCTGGTACTCGTTTCCATGGAAATGATTGTTGAGATTTCGAAGCACTGGATTTTGGACTGATTGTTAAGATTTATTTGGACTGTGGGATCGCTCATTTCAATGGGAGCAACCGTGATTTTGATGCACTAGTCTACATCGGATTGTTCAGATTGAAATGGGCTGTGGGATGCACTCATTTCCATGTGACCGATCGTTAATATTTTAATGCACTAGATATCAGCGAAGATATTGTTTAGACCAAGCCAAGGTGGACTTGGAGATGCACTCATTTCCATTGGAGCAATTATTGAGATTTTGATGCACTAGATCTCAAACTTATTGTTTAGATTTAAATGGACTGGGAGATGCACTCACTTCTACATGACCGAACGTTGGGATTTTGATGCTCTACATAGCATCAAAGTGATTGTTTAGATTGAAGTGGGCCTGGTTTCATGGTAAAAGCAAGGATTACCAGTCGGTACAGGTGTTTGTGCCTCACGTATCTGCCTGGTGGCATACATGACATCATAGAGGATTGCTTATAGGAGTGAGCAATCACATGGTGTCTGTTTTTCTTATTAAGATGGATGGGCAAGTCATTTTCAGGTTCAGGTAACGTGTGCCATTTATCATATTGAGCGTATCTAAAGTTTATTTATAGAAACTATCTATTGTTTGATGTGGATAGTATAAACGAAAGTAGAACTTATGGCTTGATCAGAGATTATATGTTTGGGTGTGTATGTGCTAAAAAGTTAAATTTGGGATGAAGGTAGTCCCAAACTTAACTTACCCAAATTTAGTTCTACTTGAAAAATAATGTCAATGTTTTAAAAATGGATTAAATTCTGGAATTCAGTAATAAATCTTCTAACAAGAACATGTGTTGGTACAATTTCTCCTCATAAGTGTCATTTTCAAAGGATTAAATTTCATTTTGTCCAAGTGTAACTTAGTCCAGGGCTAACTCTTTTGTGCTTGTACCTTTAATGTTCAACTCTTTAATGCTGGTGTGATTTGAAGAAAAAGAAATATGTGTTTAAAACTTATGATGGAACTTCTTTCATTTTATCATTGCAGGGCTCAAGAAATCATGCGTGAAGCGATGAAGACGCCAACAGTGACTGTAGAAATTGAGCGTGAAAAGGTGCCTCCTTTAGTGTTACCTGATCCACCACCAACACCGGTTGAGAAAACCCCTCCAACTCCACCACCTAAATTCACAGCAGCTGTGCCAGTCATTCCAGCTAGATCACCAACAACTGTACTATCAAGTAGCGGGCCGGTCTCGCCCGTGGCAGAGAAGACCAATCTGATTGCGCCTACAAATACGAGGCGGATTGGAAGGAAATTATATATACAGCTCATGAAAGGTAAGAGCACATTTTTTTTTTATGAAAGAGTATGGAGAGGTCACTTGATGACCTTCCAAGGATCATGGAGTGGCCTTTTGGGGTCATTGAGAAGAGTTATTGATCAAAATCTGCTAGACATCAGAAATGGCTAATCTAACAACCCTTGTTTAAAACAAGGTAATTGCAACTTATGTATGTATTTATATCTGAATCAGGCGTGTTATTTCTCATCAGATCTGTATATTTAGGTAATAGGAGTTCATGATTTAAGAAAAATGTTAACATGGAAGCAAAATTGAACCTATTTTTAAGTACACTAGACTACCCATTTCAAATACATTGCAGAATCTATGCAGGCAAATATGGAATATTTAAAAAACCCTTGAAATTACAGGGTGTCACATTTTGTGAAACTTACGGTTTTCTTGATTAATTTTAACTTAGACATGAGGATATTGCAGATTTTGCCTTATATCATACAGTTTTCTGTCCTGATTTGGACTCTTTTCATGATATTGATTTTGAATTAGACAGAAGAACATTTTGCTGGCAAATTTTGGAATCATTTTCAATCTTGCAGAATGAGGCTATTTTTTACAGCCACACTCAATGGTATACTTGTCATAAGCTTTGCTTCAGTTGCCAACAAAGGGTTTTCCAAATGCAATAATGCCATATTTATGCTAATCTAATGTAATGACATATTCCAATGTTCCAAGTTCAATGTGCTCCAAAAGTAATGTTTTAAAAATATGCCCCAAGGAGCATAACTGAACTTAGAGCATATACATATACAGCAAATGGTCCAGTACTATCTATTCACTGTAGGTCAAACAATAATTTTTAGGGGGAGCGGGTTAGCTCAGCGGTAGTTCCCTCGCCTTGCACCAATGAGGTCCCGGGTTCGAGCTTTAATACTTTATGTGCATTTGGTTTTCAGTCCATGCTCGCTTCCGCAGGTTTTTCTCCGGGCACTCCGGTCTTCCTCCTGCATTCAAAACTGAATTTAAAAAACATCTTGGAGCCCTGTTGAAGATAAGCTTCCTAATTAGCTTTCTTGGTACCAAGTACCAAGTTGGGTTTCCTTGGCGAAAGCCTAAACAAGGAAAACAGAAATTCCAAAATGCTGGGTTCCATTGTTATAACCTAACCCTGTATTTTTGTTTGGCCTATAGATAATTTATGGGATCTGGGCCATTATAAGAGGATTAAATCTTTAAACCCTATATTGCCTCAGACAATCTTCTATACAGTGACAGCACACACCCATTAGATCCTGGCCTTATCTTTTGAGGCAACTGAGAGTGATCATTCGCCATCACTTAACTAAAATAAAGCTGTGGAACTTTTTATTACTCACCTACATTAGGTATAATAATAATACAAGTAATTAAAATCACTTGCCTACAGCTCGCCTGACAAGTTGTGAGGAGAGAGATTTTGTCAGTCACCAGCAATTTTCATACCACAAGGCCTGTAGATGCAGTGCTTTCAGTTGACCCTGCCCTTGAATTAGATAGCTGTAAATTGTTTTTGTATATCATAAACATACTTTGCTTCCTGGATATCTTAAACAACATTCTTTTGATTTGGTTTATTTCAGGTCCTCAGGGTCTTGGGTTCAGTATAACAACCAGGGATAACCCAACCCTGGGAAAGAACCCAATTTATATCAAGAATATCCTGCCTAAAGGAGCAGCTATAGCTGATGGAAGACTCAAACAGGGAGACCGATTACTAGAGGTAAGTACTGTGGGGTGAAATAGGGGACGGAAAAGAGTCTTGGGTTCAATATTACAACCAGGGACAACCCTACCTTGGCTAAGAACTAAAGGAGTGGTTATGGACTCGAACAGGGAGACCAAGTACTAGAGGTGATCACGTTGAAGGAGGAGGAAGGGGCCTAATGCTAAAGGTACAGCATCTCAATATGTCGATCCTGGGTTTCCCAACTGGAAACAATCAGTCCCTTTCCCTCCTAACTACAAAGTACTACAGGCAGAAACCCGGTATTAGCCTAAGTCCAAATATGTCAAAGATGGCGGAATATGAATGGGCATGGTGGCTTGCCATAGCTGAACATTGGATCGGGATAGCGGGGGTTAGGGGTTCGAATCCGGGCAAGGGGGATCAAGAAATTTTTGTAGGAAACTGGCTGTTTACATACTGAAAAATTTGGCTATCAAAGTTAGGAGATAGTGCCATGCATGGACCGACACTGCGATTTCTGACGTCATGTAAGCAAATGCTAGTTTGGCTATTGTTTGCATGGTAGCGTTTGCTTGTCTGGGTTGGTTTAATTCCAGACAAAAAAAAGTGTTTTAGTCCAAGCAAAAGGTTGTTAATATGTTTTAAGCAATTGCTAAAGCTAAATGTTTTTCTAGCTATTGGTTTGTGGACTGTGCATCAGTGCTATGACTATGAGTTTTAACTTACAATCATTGATCTGGACAAGCAAACTTGCCCACAAACCAGCAATTCTAGATTTAAAACAAATATTTAGACGTTTCCTGAAGTTGTATTTACATTCCAAGACATCATTATGTGTTGTAAGTTATCACAAGCAACAACCTTAAAGTAAATAGATCAGTGACCTTTTGGACAATGATCCACCCAACCAGTGGGTCATAGGTCATGGTAAATTGTACTGACCCAATCTCTGTTGACAGATATGTAGATTGATCTAACTGGCTGACCTCTTTTTGACTTCTTGTCTTGAAATATTTAGGCCATAGCCCACATACAAGTCTATCTGTGTTGCCCTTGTATTTTAAATGGATCAATTTTATGGTCATATCCCTTGATTTAGTAACTGCATTTAACAGATTAGTATGATTTATTTTATTGCTCTGGAGTTCAATGTGCTTGTACTTGAAGCATGTTTCCTGATCATTGCTGTAGGTTGAAATGTGTTTCTGTGCGGTGCAGATTATAGACTTCTTAAGGGGCAATGGAATAATAACTTTTTAAAATTTTATTTTTTTACAAGCCATAAACCATATTATATCTGGAAATATGCCTCGTATACTGGAACATTAACAGCAGTCAGAAAAATCACAAATGATAGCCAAGATTTCATAAAAAAATATAATGCGCAAACCTCTTGCATGCTGTACAATTACTCATTTAAAATTTAGCGGATCACATGTCAGTTATGTTGGTTTTATGCCAAATTCAACATCTAAGAAACAAAGTCGACAACTGCATATCAAAGAATATTGATGCCTTGCCAATTATTGCTAGATTTTAACAAAAAATATGTGATATAAGAGGTATTAGAAATGTAGCCAATTGATAGTTGCCAGGTTACTGGTTCAAGCTATGTGTACTGTGAACCACGATCAAACCAATCGCCAAACGAACTCTATGGGTTAGGCGTTGGAGCACAATTAGGCCACAACTTTGTGCAGCCGGCCGCAACCCGGCCACAGCCTGTATTTTCCAAGATGGCGACCGTAGGCTTGATTGTTCACATCAAGATTATTGTAAAATATTCATTACACGTTTTTGAAATCAATTAGAGGCTCATAATCAAGCCTACAGTCGCCATCTTGGAAAATTAATGTTGTGGCTAGGTTGCGGCCAGCGTCACAAAGTTGTGGCCTAATTGTGCTCCAGCACCTTAGCAGCGACTAATTTTTCCAACGGCTAATTTACATGTGTATCCTTGAAGTGGACAATTGTAACATCTCAACCTTTTAAATTCAGCATTTTTTATCCCAATATCTTCATGCACATGAGCAACTGAGATATACAGTTTGCCAAGATATTTACGTCCTGCCTGATATCTGTGTAAATGCTATGAGCTGAAATTAAAGTGCTATGATAGATTTGAGTTCTAGATGTTTTGAGCATTAATCAGATGAGGAAATATTAATAATGTTGTGTAAATGCTTAACATTTCCTGAAAACCATTTTTAATGTACTTGCCATGATGTATTAAGATACTGTGGTACAGAATTAGCACTGGGCATTATTGGATCAGTTATAACTTGAAATTTACGGTGTAAAGTTTAAATCTTTCTAACGGTGCAACTCATATCTGATGTGCTAGCATGGATTTGTTAAGTAAGAAAATTCCAAAAATCAGATCCAGAGCTAGAAAGAAGAAATGGAGGATCAGCCCGATAGATAAATCGGTGAGTCTTGGATAAAGAGTGGTGCATGGAATGGGAAATATTGCGGTTTTTTTACTGTGAGATGGAAGTAGATGTTCAAGCATCAAACTACAGATTAGTGGGACATCAAAATAATTGAAATTGAGATGGAATACACATTTTGCAAGAACTGATATTCAGATGAAGTGAGATTGTAAGAATCAATCTTGGTAACCGAGAATATGTAAAGGAAGGATATCCGGACAGAAGAGAAGATGGTGAAGTTTCCTCTTAAATTTGGTGATAACCAAGAATACGAAAAGAGAGAATATTGGTGTAATCTGGTTGACAGTCATCATTATCATCAACAACAACAACAGCATCAGAAATAGCCGCAGCACGAGCTGCCAACCAGCCAGATGGCTGTTTTTCTTATGCGGTATGATCGTGGGCCATATTGGACAACTTTGCTAGGCTCAATATGGCCTAATTATCGCCTAAAATGTTTGAATGCACTTTTGATTGAGAATTTGCTGCCTTCTCAAGGTGTATATAACAAGAGTTGTGATAGATAAAAAGGTCTGGAGTAGTTATGAGGATTGATTCTACATGCAAGCAGAACCCATAGACCTTCTCTGTCTCATGATGTACAGTCTTAAGGTCAGATTCCTTTTATCCATTTGCAGTGCGGTTGCGGTGCATTTTGCACTGTAAGGCTACTGGTAGTGGTATTATTTAAAGCACACGATTGAATGGAGATGAATGGTATCAGGTTGAAGCTTTAAATTTTACAACTACCAGTACCCTTACAGTGCAAAACGCACCACAAATGGATAAAAGAAATCTGACCTTTACACATCAGTTTCTGTATTTCAGTGGTTCTTGCTTGTTACCATGACTAGTGTTTTCGGTGGAAATAGGATCAACAGAAGTCATTTACTCTGAATTTACTATTTTGGTGATTGTTTGATAGTAACCATTGAGTCATATTGAGCATTAAATGTATTGATTTATTTTTGATAATTCAGGTGAATGGTATTGAAATGACAGGCAAGAATCAGACAGAAGCGGTGTCCATCTTACGGAGTGTCAAACTTGGTGGCGTTGTCAATCTGATTGTATCCAGACAGGAGTCGCCAGTAAAAGAATTACCAAGGCAGTTGGTAAGTGTGAGGAATTAGCCCGGGGGGGGGGTACTCAATTTTGGTTTTGGTAGGGGTGTGCCGCTGGGAAATTAGAAGTACCACCCATGTATATACCAATATTTAAGAAAAAGGGACCCATCCATATACCAAATTTCAAAAATTTTGAGTCAAGTTTATACAAAAAATGAAATTTTCCCCAA
>JXSR01S073706.1:54695-66021 GCA_000969725.1 Ophiothrix spiculata | reverse complement strand
AACTGGCAGGCAACCATTCGTTGAGTTTTGAAGCGGCCCCTGAAAGTGACCTTAATGTTCAAAGTAATCTATGGAAAATGGCTTTAAGAGTAACTATGTGAGCATTTCTAGCCAATATGGAGCCTAGTATCAAGATCCAAAATGGCTGCCATAAAAGTTTTTATGTGCAAAAATAAATTAGCACTTCAAAGTCGTAAACACACTGATCAGAATAATTGATGGAAAGGGGGCTTAGGGTGTAACAATATTTGCATTTCTTCGTAAATAAGGGTGTAAGCGTGTTTCAAATCCGATAGGGAGCCTGCATTCTTAAATCTCAAATATGATATGTTTTTATGTGCAAATATGGGTTTAAGGCACTTCAAAACAGTATCAAAAACACCAAATGTTAGGAATAATCAATGGAAATTGTCTTTGATTAGGATCATTTCTCCCCATGTAAGGGTGTTAGCATGTTTCAAATCCCACATATGGAGCCTGTGCTGATATCCAAAATGGCCGCCTTAAGAATTTTAGCACAAAATGGGTTAAGGTGACTTTGAAACAGTATCGAAAACCCCAAAAATTTACAAAATGATATTCAAATGACTTTGATGGTAACAATAGGAAAAAATTTCAGGGGAATCAGGTGGCGCAGTTGAGTCCCTGACCTTGCACCAGTGAGCTTCCGTAGGTTTTTCTCTGGGCGCTCCGGTTTTCCTCCTGCACTTGAACTGACAAATAAATCTGACCATCTGACAGAGGATCCTCATGGAAAGTATTGCTAGACACTGATGAGGCTATCCTCTATAAATATTTATTGATTTCTTTTATTTATTTCTTCCATAATGTTGTTTACAGGTCTAAAATCCAAAATTTCCACAAAAATACAATTTTATGTACTAAAATGGATATAAGCAACTTTGAAACATTATTAATATTGAATATGTGACATGTTGCCAAACATATTTGGGTAGAAATGCTCCCATAGTTATTCTCAAAGCCATTACCATCCATGGATTACTTTGAACATTTTTTGATACAGTTCAAAGTCACTTTCAGGGGTCGCTTCAAGACTTGACAGGCGGTTGCCTGCCAGTTCTGGTCGGTTCAACCAAAATAAACGATAGCCAACCACCCAAAACCGGCCAGGAGCGACAGACAACCGCCTGTTGAGTTTTTAAGCGGCTCTTTACCAATTTTCATGCATGGAATTGTATTTTGGCATTCATTTTGAATCTCAGCACAGGCTCCATTTAGAGTTTGAAACATGCAAACACCCTTATTTTGAAAGAAATTATCTTTTTATTATCCTCAAAGCCATTTTTTTTCTATCAATTATTTTGAACATTTGGTACTTTTTTTATATTGCTTCAAAGTCATTTTTACCAATATTTGTGCCTAAAGTCGCTTTTGGACGGCCATTTTTTGATCTCAGTACAGGCTTTATATTGGACTTGAAGAATATTAACACCCTTATTTAGGAAGAAATGTTCCTAATATTACTTATGTAGCCATTTCCATTTGAACATTTTGGTGTTTTTGATACTGTTTAGAAGTGCCTCTGACCCATTTCTCCCCCCAAAATATATTTTGGCAGCCATTTTGGATTTCAGAACAGATGCCATTTGACTTTTATACAAGTTTACAATACAATTACGGGGCATATGATCTTGTTGTATGCCTAAATGATATTTCCTGTTGAATATTAATGATATATAAAGCATTTCAAAGCCTGTTTTGGTAGATTTTAATGAAAATCAGCTAGTTTGGCGGCAATCTTGGCGGCCATTTTAAAATTGAAATGTACAAATGACATAATTTGGAGTCAGATGTATTTGTTATAACTCCAGAAGCCATATTCCAATAATAATTTTGAACATAAAGTGTTTTAAAAGATACTTTTAGGCGATTATAATGAAAATAAAGTATTTTGGCGGGAATTTTGGCGGCCATCTTGGATATCTTGCTTGGGCCCATCTTTAATTTGAAGGTCAAAATGGGGTCAAATGATAAAAATGACTTCATATATGAGATCCTTGACCCTTAAAAACCATGAAAAGCACATGCTGATATGGTCTATTGGTCACACTAGTGAAAACCTCATTTTCAAGATGGCCGACGGCAGCCATATTGGATTTGAAGGTCAAAACGAGGTCAAATAGTAAAACTGATGTAAAATATGGATTCCTTGACCCTTAAAACCTAATAATACACATTTTGATCAGTGCTGTAGGCCAAACTGTTGAAAAACCAAATTTCAAAATGGCCGACGACGGCCATTTTGGATTTTGGCCCCCCACAGAAATTCCCCACACTTTTGGAAGAGGCACCCTCGCTAGTTTTGTTAATTAACCTTCAAAGAAGACAAATCCATCGAGAAACCAACCTCCGCTCTCCACGGTCACGGGAGTCCTCCAGATGACCCAACTAATAACAGTTTGTTTTTGAATAACAAAAGGTGAGGATAAGTTTAAAAGTTATACAGTTTATTTAATTAACCCATCTTGTCTGGTACTTCCTCCAAAATTTATCACGGTGAGATTATTAAATCTGACTAAAACTCATGCATAGACCAACTTTAAGTTGGTTTATCACAAAAGCAAGTTGCAGCAACATTTGATGTTAGTGAAACATGGTTTAAAAACTTGAAAATTTCTATGAAACGAGATGCCAAGGACAGATTCATACAGAGATTTTAGTTAAGTGAATGTTATTTTGTTAATAAATACAAACAACTTACTTATTTATTCATCCATTCACTGATTTATCCTACAGCATCATAATCAGTAGGATTGACACAGATACTGCTCAATTTTGTCACACACTGTCTGTGACACACCTGCTAAGAAAGTGGAATTACTTTGTCTAAAGCAGGCCCTTGTTACAAATTTGGTGTCATTTTAAAGTAGAGATTGTTAGCCAATCAAGTAATGCATCAAATAGACAAACAAGATTCAAACAAATGAGGTATAAGCGGCTAAAAAAATTTCCAAACTTATTTTGAGAAGTTAAGTCCAATCGCCACTTGGCATTCTTGCTATCGAGTCTATCATCGGTCCGAATTCTAGTGAGCAATTCTATCAGGAAATGTATTTTTTCAGCTGAACTTTAAATCAGGAGTGTGGCCACCATTTTGTAAAAGAACAACTGATGTTTCATTTTATTTTGCATTTTTGGGTCATATTGCCATAGTGTATATCGAACCCAAATTTCTAGGATAAAAAATGGCTGACAACAAGATTTTGAGGGGAGTAAATGATTTATTTGGGCCAGTTTAATTATTTTGGACCAATTTCTTGACCTGTGGAATTTAAGTGAACATGTATTAGATTGTCAGAAACAATAGATTATTATGTGGCCCTTGCTACTTACTCCCCTGTATTTAAAGAGGAGTCAACTCAGTCAATTTTGATCATCTTTTCCTCAACAGAAGGCAGAGGCCAATCCAACGGAGGATCCCACTAATGCAAAGAACAGGCAGATTCTGACCTTCAACATCAATCTCAATGATACTGGATCTGCTGGCCTGGGTGTCAGCGTCAAAGGCAAGACGTCTGGTGGCGCTGATGGAGAAATCAAAGATCTGGGGATCTTCATCAAATCTGTTATCCATGGCGGGGCTGCTTCAAAGGTAGGTATCACATGTGACCGAATGAAAGCATTTTCAGAGCATCAAACATTGCAGAAAGACGAATAAGTGTAGCAGAGAGAAAGATCTCCCAATGTGGCAGAAAATAAATTTTGTATGCAATTAAGCTGGTTTAATTTGCCAAAGTTGATTTATTGCTGCCATAAATATATACATTACAATCTATAGAAAGAATACCGATTTGAATTTGACTGTGTAGTTGAAGCAAATTATGTGTCACTGAGACCACACAGTAATTTGGAGACTATCAGAAACAGCATTAATTAAATCCAAATATGAAATACAGCAGGAAAACTCAATGTAACCATTTTATGATAAACATTGCTGGAATCAAGAGGAAGTGTAAGAAAAATGTAAGCTTTTATTTATCTCTTTGATTTTGTGCGTTATGCTTTCACAATATACCACCTGCTCCTCAGTACTGATAAGGCCTAAAAAAAATATTTGTTTGCCCTCCGCGACTGACCCTAAAATGCCAAAATTTGGGTTGGGTATTTTAGGGTTTTTTTTTTCTTTAAACCTGTAAAATATGAAAACTCAATATATTTTCAATGTAAAACGTAAAATTTAGCAGTATAAGTGCATATTTCCTCTAAATAATGACCCACAATCTTTGATTAAGCCCTGCATTACTTGGTATTTGTGATAAAATCAATCGAATGACATTCTTTAAAATATATGCGAAGAGCAAAAAAAAAAAAAAAAGATCAACCAACCCACAATTTTAATTTTTCCACTGGAGGGCAAACAAACAATTTTTTTTTGCCTAAATGTTTATAAATTAACCTTTTGACCTCACAGGATGGCCGTCTACGACCCAATGACCAACTTCTATGCATAAACGACACCTCATTACTCCGCATGTCCAACAGTGAAGCCATGGAAACACTACGACGTGCCATGTCGGGCGAGAAATCTCCACGTTCAGCCATACAGCTCATTATCGCCAGGCGCTTGGATGATCAAGCCGAGACGCCGACGATGCCTCGTGCTAGGAAAAGCTTGTCGTCTCCATCATCGGATAAAAGTGTGGAGGTGACTGGACCTTATGATTACCAAGATTATGAATGGGATCGTACCTCAATTAAGGTAAGTTGATATTCTTAGTTGATTGGTGCCAAAGTTTTACTGTATATAAGTACAAGATATTTAACATCAATACTTTGTCTTCCAATCTCTGTGCAAGCCTCACTCAGTGAGTATTGTGAACAGGTGGACTTGCCGGGCCTCAACTATTGATGTTCACATGCGTGTACATAAAATTACACACACAAAAAAAACCTCAACAAGTTTTAGCTTTCCTTAAAGAAATACCCCTAAACAAGGATATATGTGTAAGTTTACTCAAATTTTACTCGTAAAAATTGGGATTTTTTTCTTCAGGTTTTGTAAAACACCCCTTTTTGTGGAAATTTAATGGTTTTCTTTTGGAAAAACCCGTTTTGTTTAAACCAGTGTTTTAGATCCCTAAACACAAGCAGTGCTTTCTGCCCCCGACAGATTATTTTGATGTCTAGAATTTGATTGGGTTGGGAACATTCAGGTGTAGAACATCTTACTCTTTCAGATCCTATTAATGTACAAGTATGCCTCTTCTGTCTCCCTTTTGAAGGATTACAATCTCTTATGAATTCCCCCGGGGGGGGGGGGGGTACTTAGTACAAAAATGATTACGGGGATGTGCCGCAAACTTGGGTAGCAAAATCAGGCTGTCTGGTATTTCAATGGGTCCTTTTTCTTTGCAAAATGTGGTATTTTGATGGGTCTGTTAAACAAAAATCAGAAAATTTTCGCCAAATTAGCATTTATTTTTTGGGAAAATTTCATTTTTTGTATAAACTCGACTCAAAATTTTTGGAATTTGGTATATGGATGGGTCCATTTTTCTTAAATATTGGTATATACATTGGTGGTACTGCAAATTTCAAAGCACACCCCTACCAAAACCACCACCCCCTTTCAATTCCCCCGTCTATTCACAAAGCATGCAAGTTTTCAGTCTCCAAAAAACTTGTTTAGGGTGTTTTTTGGTGACTTAATGGTTATGCCATACATAGTCAGAAACTTACAATCTGATTTGCTGTCTATTCTTGTTGGTGTTCCAAATGTGATTAAATCCATTAACAGTAACATCTGGTATGCTATCTATATATATAGTTCATGATATGATTTCTGAAATATTTCATGTGTATCATCCCTAAATTGCAACAGTTTGATTGTTACTTAACTGTCAGTATATCAGTACCCTGGTTTATATGATTGAAGAAGTTATTGCTAAATGAGGGCTAGTAACAATAATTATTTGTAACATTGTTACACTAATGTAATGTACTCTTCTCTATCAGATTAAAACTATTCATGAGAGGTGATTCAATGAAATGAGAGGACAGTTTGGGATGACGATTTTGAATAAATCGCCTCATGAAATGATGTTGAGGTCATTTATTGTTTTTTGATGTTTGACCCTTTCATACATATTCATTTAACCAAACCATAAGTTTAGAAAGCTATTTATGTTTGGAAGAGTATTTTTTATGGATAACTGATCACTTTTTCCTAATAATATATACTTTTAACTTCAAATTCAATTTGTGGCTGGCTAATCATTATTGATAGATATTCTGTGGACTGGCTTTATTTATGATCTCTGAATGAAAAATGAAGAAAGAAAGAATGACATATTAAATGTCATTTCAAAGTTGGGAATATGACAAATTAACCCCAATGGACCATAAATTCACTAGTACCTCATTAATAAAATCACACAAAATGCGCTAAGTCCGAATACGTCATTGATGGGGGTTACATATGGCAACAAAATTGCTGCCTGAGAAGCAACTCAGTGGTGGCCTGCTAATGGTATACACAGTTTGATAAGCAGGAGGTTGATTGTTTGAATCCTGGAAAAAACACTTATTTCATCCATCTCTTTCTTTGAAATTTGTGACTTTCCTCTCATTTCGTCAGATTATGCCTCATAAATGAATTATAAAGACTATGTTAAAGAAAAGTAGTATGCTAGTGATTGTGATAACCTATTAACAATGAATGTATGAAATGCCTATTTGTAAAAACTGAATGCTTGTGTGTAACCGATAGCAACCCGTCCATCCTCTGTTCACAGACCCCAGACGTAGAAGCTCAACTAGAGCAAGCCGATGAACTCCTCAACCACCCACTCCTCAACTCATATAACACTAACTCCTTAATAGAGGGTAGGAATGTTCATTCAAGCATGACATCATCCAGTCAGTCACCCCCTGCTGCTGCTGCCGTAGATAGCGAGGAGGAGAGGATCAAGTCGCCTACTTTACCCCAAGAGGGGACCGAAACTGTCATGATTGAAGATGCTGAGACTGACCAGGTTAGTATTAAGGGTGGCTCTTATGAGATGGAAAAAATGAAATTTTATGGTTAGAAATATTTGGTATTTGACATGAACCTTTTTGAAAAGTGACACAAGAAATGTCTTTCTACAGCAAAGAAATAGGTGTTAGCAAATTACATTATCTTTATAAACATCACACAATCACTTTGAAGGACTTAAAATTGATATTTTTGTCAAAATTTTCTTTTTTACTTTACTCTAGCAGAGGTCATGCACAGTATGGGAAGAAGAAGAATAATGGCTTGCTTTGTTAGGATATTTAACTTTTCGATGCTGTATGAAAGTATTTCAAGCTTTGATGTAGTCTGTCAGATTTTTGAAAATATCACAGTTATCAATGGCTGATATAAGAGCTTGTTTTTGTGGATTGCAGCATATTCTAGATAAACATTACCTACCCCAGCTCTTTTCTTATAGGTGGTCATCATAAAGCCTGAAATTTTTGATAGATGTTTGTCGTGTGCATTTGTACGTACTGAGGTTGAATGTGTTCTCCTTCTCTCTTTGGCATGTTGTCATGTACCTGATCTTCCTACTAATTAGAGTCTCCAATCTGAACTAGGGTCCATTATCAATCAAAGATTCTTCTTGTCTATAAAAATAAATATTGTTCTTGGTTCAAAGATCATTGCATTTTAAGTGCTTACCATTAAACAAATGGTGACTGAAACATTGCGTACCCCTCGCGAGAATGAATATGTTTTAGTCGACATCATTGCATAAAAGTAAGTAGGCTCCAGTTATGTGCTCTACTAAATTTAGGTTAAATTTTAATTTTGGTACAATCTTTTTGTTTGTTTGTTGTTGTTTTTTCAGCACAAGTCTGGCTTGTCATCACCACGTGCACCTTCTCCACCCAAGTGGTTACTCAATGAATGGGAGAGAGCACAAGACGGGTAAGAGAAAATGAATGATTTATCTATAACAATTGACACATTATAGGCAAAAGGAAAATTACCAAGACTAGCAATTGCATCAGCCTCCACACATTGTTACCTCTGTTTTTCTCCTTATTTGTAATGCTATTCACACAATATCATGAAGAGATGCGGATGTTTGGAGATAATAGTTCTCATAAGATGTATGACACATTAAGTAATGACATGCAGGTATTGAGACATTTTTATAGTAAAAATACAATGAATTGAAAGTCAGTAACATGCGTACCATGTTGAATTTCACACACTGAAAATGTCTATTCCTGTTTACTGTTACTCAAACTCAATGAGTTTGTCATTTGCCAATTTGACTTCAAGATTTAGAGGCTTGATTATTTGATTGTTAATTACATTTGACTGAAGATTTTGAATGCTAGGGAAATGTAGGTGTCGGAGCCCTGATAAAGCCTAGACAATTGTAGCCCATAGATTTGAAATTACGCTGTGTAAATAAAGGATGCTTAATACATTGCCTAGGAAAATCAACACCTATGTAAACATAATATTACGTATTAAATTTGTTTTGTAGTGAGATGAGTCCATTGCCGGATCCAGAGAAGGAATTCTCACGAGATAACAGAGCAAGGTTGAGTTTCTCAGAGAGGAGACAAGGAGGATCGCTAGATGCAAAACAGGTGAGATCATATGTTTTTATATGTGATGGCTCACCCCGAAAGGGGGGACTCTGCAAATGATATCAATTTTGATTTTATTATTTCATCTTTTAGTGTATTTTATAAGCTTTAAAATGACGCGTCACTTGATGAAATTGATTAAGGCGATCAAATTTTACAACAGAAAATTTGATGGGAATTCTTATTATTTTCTTCTTTTTTTTTGCTGCCTATTTTCACCAGTTTCTTGAAAAGTGTTCTGTCGCAAAGTCCCCCTTTTCGGGGTGAATCATCACATATGTTTATCTTGATAATGTCCTCATCGTAGGTGACATCATGCACAACATTTTCCATATCTGCTTTTGTGCTAGGTCCTTTAATTTAAATTAAGGTTTATTCCAGTCCTGCTTGTCACTTCTTTGTACACTGCCTTCCTCTTCATTCCTTTTGCATAATAAAGAAATGCAAGTTTTAGGATTTTTAAGCACTACTCATGACCGGCATCTCTGGTTAGGCCAAAAAAAAAGTTGTTTGGTTTTTCAAAACTGGAAAAAAGTTTTAACTGTACAAAAGTATACCGCGCCTAATTTTCAGATTTCCATTTTTTTTTTCTTTGAGAATTTTGATCTTTTGAAAATATATTTTTTAAGTTGTTGTTTTCATTTTGTTTACATTTTAATACTGTTTTTAAACTTGTATAAAGGAATTTTTCTGTACAGTAGACTTATTTACATCTTTATAGAGGCAATAACTTGATGTAGCTTTGACTTACATTTGAAAAAAATCTATTAAAAAAAAATCCGCCCGCCCGCCCGCACTTGCTCAAAAAAAGTTGTGGAGGACAACTAAACAATTTTTTTGAGCCTTATGTGAAATTTACTCCATAAGCAGTAAGTGATTAAAATTCATACCAAATATCCTTCCAAAAATATATTATTAACTGTATTTGTGTAATGTATGGCTCCAATGAAGCATCTATTCTCATACCACTGTTGTACACTTTATATAAAATCTTACTTTTATACACGATGTTTTATTATTGCTTTCTTGGCTCTATTTTTCCATTAGATGGCCTGGTATAAAAAGACAAAGGAGAAGAGGGAGGAAAAATCTCTGGAGAGGGATGGAAGAAATCCAGTCGATATGAGAGGTAAGCTTGGTGTTTGTATGTCTGTATGCCACTCACACATTCCTATACCTCAATGTCAACCATTTCTGGGACCATCCACTCGATACAACCTAAAATATAGTTCTCGCTAGCTCAGTCGGTTAGTTCTCGGACTGTTAAACACAAGATATCAATCGTTCCGCGTTCGAGTCCAGATGGGAGCTGAGTGTGCGAAAACTGTATATTCTATGAGGGTGTGAATTGCTCAAGCTAGGGTTGCGCCAATATGTAGGCCGCAGTAAGCCCTTTGGCCCCAGGGAGTCCAGGTAGTGATTTAACCCAATGATTAGAACTGCTCTGTAAAGTGTGCTGAGGCCGTATGGAATTACAAGTCAGGGGGACCGCGTAGTGCACTATAAATCACCTGCAATTTATATAATATATTTATTTAAATCACTACACAATTAGCTTGAATTTCAAATCAAATTTGGTCATGGATGCAATATTTCTGCATTTTGTCATGGTTCAATCTGAATTTTGATTTGAAATTTCTGCTAAAAGTGCATTAGTTTAGTTTACATCAAATGGGCAGCCCCCAGTAATGGTAGCTAGGAGGTGTTGGAATGTATGGAATTGGTTTTGTCTGTAACTAGGGCCTGAATCTGAATTTGAAAGATGCTGCTTAGTGGTAGATACCTCTTAACCCTCTTAGATATTGATCTTGCTAAAACCCTTGCATGAAAATTGTCACAAGTTGTAACACAACTTAATTTGATTAGATTCAACCATATCGTACCGCTTGGTTTTGGAACAGATTGTTGTAGTGCTAGTTTCTATTGTCTCAGATTTTTTCATATCAAGTAAACCGAGATTTGACACCAAAAGTCGTTTATAATAAAGTTGTTGTCTATCAAGAAATGAAAAGGGAAATCAGTAGTAGCCTTAATCTTGTTGCTGAGTTATTGAATCTCCACCTTTTTTTTGTTTTGTTTTATTTTGGAAAAGAGTGGGGGTAGTAACTAAAATAATCTTAGAAATGGGTCAAAACTGCAAAATTGTAGACAAAAATGGTTAAATCAGCCGTTTTTAGCCTTGAGATCCTTATTATACATGGGTAGGAGTTTCAGACCTTGGGTTGCACACTCCGTCAATTCATATTTCGGGTACCTTAAACACTTGTTTATTCCTTACTTTTGCAAAAGCATATAGCATGATTGTGCTTGTTTGTGTCAGGAAATAAAGCTCCTTGAACTCCTGGAATTATTTTTTTTGTTCCAAGAATATTGACTTTGTCTTGATACAGCATGGAATTTGATCTTTATATTAAAATAATTATCCTAATTCCTTGCTATCTAAGATGCATAGATTCCAATCATACTGCCCTCTGTTGTTGAAACTTATCATTACTGTCATATTTATAGTGGAAATAATTGGCCAACAATGTTGATTTGCTGCTTGAGTGGAAACACCACACTTTACCACGTTTTATCAAGATGAATTTAGTTTTTAATGCAATAGCACGTTTTAAGAAACATTTCTGATAAAGTATGCATTGACTCTAAGCAAGATGAAGAATTAAGGTTGGTGTCAACCCTTCATTTTTGGAAAAATGTTTGTTTAGTAACTCCCGGTGTGTTGGGGGGGGGG
>JXSR01S073706.1:16364-33150 GCA_000969725.1 Ophiothrix spiculata | reverse complement strand
GCTCAGAACTTGTAATTCACTGTTGATATACCAAAAAAATCCAAGTTCGGGATGAAAATTTAAAAAAATTATTTTAAAGCACTCCTGAGCTTTCAGACAAACTATTTTTTTTTAATTTGGCCTAATATACTACAGTTTACCTCACCATGACAAAGAAACTAATGCTTCATTTTTAATGTTCAGTTATAGTATCATAATAGAATTATTATGTTGTGGACAAATTTAATTAAAACCTTTGTGTATTATAAGTGCATCTATGTCTCTCATGGCTGTTTACTATTGGCAGGTTTTTGTTAGTTTGAATTGAATACGCCAGTACAAGAAAACGCCAACTCCAATTGCTCCCTTCAGTTAAAATATAAATGCATACAAATAACTAATTGAATACGCCAGTTCAAGAAAACCCCAACTCCAATAGCTCCCTTCTGTAAATTATACTAACAAAATATAAATGCATAAACATCTTTGAAAATGCTTTCACATCACTAAAAAGCATTTTCATGTCTATATCCCAATCATAGTGTCACATTTGACCTTGTAGTTGACTTTTTAGTAGACATTGTTAGATAATTGTTATAGTATATAGTTGCAGAGGGGAGCTCATGGAGTTGGGGTTTTCTTGTACTGGCTGTTCAAATATAGCAACTATATGCTAAACCATTATCTAACAATGTCTAAAAAAGTCAACTAAATATAAATGCATAAAAATGGGTCATATAGCTTTGTTTTTTTCAAATTGCTGATGGTATATGCCTAAAAAGAGAATGGGATATAGATTACATGCAAAGAAATCAAACTCTCATGTTTTATCACTTTTAACTTTAAGCCTATATTCAGTTAATGATCCTCAGAAATATAGACAGTTTCATCAACTTTAAGAACTTTGCAGGTATTTTAACAAAGCATAGGCCTAGATATCACAAAATACAATCTTTGCATACATTTATAAGAACTCCTCTTCTTTCCGACCTTTTGCCAGAATTCATCATATGTAGTGTCCTTTTAGTAAAAGGTGATAAAGAAACTGATCTAAACAAAACATATCCCCGGGGGTGGGGGATGGGGGGTATTTACATTGCCGGAAGGTACAGGTATCATGGACCGCCCTCAAGACCCCCTTTTCAAGCCTCCTCTTCCGCTCCCCAAGATGCTCTTTTCAAGATTACTTCAGTTCCAAAGACCCCATTTTCAAAAAAACAAACAAACTCAAAAGTGTGTTCTACTATGTTTTCAAGCTATTTTTAGCTCAAATAGTCGTATTTTTATGGGGAAAAACAGTTCTTGAGACCTCACTTCAGGAAAAAATCAGTTCCGTAGACCCTATTTTTGACCAAAAATCAGTTCCGCAAGATTCTTTGTTGGATATCGCGGATCTCACCTACCTACCAAATTTTGTTTGAGTACCGGAACATCCCAGGAGCAGGGAATAAACCAATCTAACACTGTTGTCATCAGAGAGAAGAAAAGCATAGGAAAGGTTAGAGCATACGAAAGATTAGGGTTTTATACAACAAGGAGGGTCACAATTTCATTAAAAAATATCAAAACGGGTGTGTGCTTTTGTACCACACATGTTGAGCAATTTCTTTTCTTTACTTACCCATAAATACATACTTCAATTAGCATTTTGTCAATTTAAGTGGTACTGTTTATAAAAGCACATTTCCAGTAATTTTCCGTTGATGTAAGTAGCCTAAGATAATCAATTTTTAACCTGTGATTTTGAAACTCTTGTTCAAGGATGAGGACATGCAAAAGTATAAAAGTAGCCCCGCCCGCCAGGGTTGATATAAGAATGTAGCTGTTCATCCGTTATGATTTACTTGCACTACATCAGTTCTTGATTTCCCTTAAAGGAGCTTGGTCCGATTTTTCAAAATTAAGTTTTTAATGTCATAAGAAAGATGACAACTCAAAGTATTTAAGTTTCAAATTTCAGCTCAATTGGTCAAACCGTTGTGATTTTATGGGCTATTTTGTATTTCAGAGCCACCTATACGTTACTGTGTAAAATTAATTATGATTACCATAATTAGACACATTTTCATGTATATCTCTAAAACGAAACATAATTCAGACGTGAAATTACACATGGGTTCTAAGAAAAATATGAGCAATATTTTGGTACCAAAATCTCAAAAAGTTTGAAAAAAAGTTGAAGCAATCGGACCAGGCTCCTTTAAATACCCCATTTGTGCGGTAAATTAAGTATGGGTCATTGAGCTATCATTCAATTTATATGACAATTTTGCAACAAATTATCATTACAGAAACATGATGAGCTTGCTCACATAAAGGGATGATAGGGAAATTCTGTTGATAAGATAGATAACCTGATGTACCGAGTGTTTATGTATTTTTCCATTCTAAACTTTAAGGCCCGTATTCCAGAAAGGTGTTTAGCTAAATCATGGTTTTAATTCTCGTCAACAGCATGGCTCATTGAACTGTACCGCTTGAGAGCTGCAACAGTGCGTACCGTATCATTCCTGGACAGTTGATGTTCAATTAAACCGTCGTTTAGCTAAACATCTTTCTGGAATATGGGCCCAAGTATTTCAAAAGTTGTTGTCTTTATAGTTCTTGTATGAAATTCTTAGTGTATATTTACTATTGTTATTAGAATCTATTTTATTAATATCACATCATAAAAGCTAGTGGAATCTATTTATTGGCTAGTCATAAAAGCTTTGAATGAAAATATCAGGCTTAAGGATATTGTAATATTGCTAAACATTGTGCATAGCGTTACAAATATTACTTGATTAGGCCAAAAAAAAATAAAAATAAAAAATATTAGGGTCGGGAAAGCACCCAATTTTGCTCAGATTGGGTGTTTTTTGAGAAAATATTTTGAAAACAGTGGAAAATGCACCCACATTTGGTACTTTAGGTGCTTTTTAAAAAAAATTATTTTCCGACCGACTGAGTCAATTTTTTAGAAATCCCACTTGAGGGCAACACAACAATTAATTTTTTTTGGTCTTACAAAGTTGTCCCCTGCAGGTAGCGAGTTCAGCATGATGTCATACTGTGCCAAAAATCATTATGACATGTGATTATATAAAATTTGAAATTTTAACAAAATAGCATGGACACTTTCGTTCAGGAGCATGTTCTTAAAATATATCACATTAAATCTTGTTGAGAAAAAAACAAAATTGTACCATTTTAGGTAAGGTTTGGTAGATTAATGCAAGCTTGACCATTTTATAGTTTCATATTAATTATTGTCTCCTGTTTTTTAAAAAGCACAATATAAACATATATGATAATGTCTATAATGACTATGGCCTGCAATTTATGAACCCTTTGCTAAAAAAAATAGGATAAATGGTGCATATTTGCTTAAAGATTATGATTTCGGCGTCACAATTCTTCAGACGATGTAAATGTTGTAAATTTGATTAAAAAGATATGATTTTTATATTGTTTTGTCTCATCAAATGATTTCTGCATTCTGTAACATCTTGAATACTGTTTTTTCCCTAAAATAACTTGAAACTTTTTTTCTTTTTTCCAAGTAAATGTTTGCTTCTTATAATATTGACAAAACTTTGGGTAAAAGTGTACTGAATTTTTAACATTTCTTGCAATACTGGACCTGATTTGGAAAATAAAAACATTTGTTTTAAAGAGATAAAAATGTCTAATTATTCTTGTTTGTGCCAAAGCACATATGAAACATAACAATTGCCCTGAAGGAGAATGAATAAATGTATTACTGTTTCTCTGTTAGTAGAATAGTTTCATCATTTAGCATAAAGAAACCCTCTTTAGAATATTGTTGTTGTGAAATTATACAAAGTCTGCCTTTCAGAATGCTGCATCTGACTAGGATTTAGGTAAGGGTGAATGAAGTCAGTAAGTTGTTTCTGAAACTTTTTATTGAAATTGGTGAAAAACAAAATAGATAAGATAAGTAAGATCCATTAGGCCAAAAAAATAATTGTTTGGTTGCCCTCCACAGCTTTTTTCAGAGAGGGTCGGTCGGTCTGGTTTTTTTTTTTTCAATACTCTTCCACGGAACGCTATCGATCGGCCACTCCAGCCTTCACAACTTCCCCCGCGACATCCAAATCAAAACAATCAAATACCTCTTGTAGTGATTTGGGACATCCTAAACATTTTGAGGGTTGAATATAGAAAAAATCAAAAATATAACATTTTTTTTCTGTAGTTTTCGGTAAGTTTTGAATATTTTTGAGGGGAAAAAAAATGTTCAATAAAAAAAAGTTTGGATCGGGCTGAAAAATAGGGTCGGTCGGTGGAGGGCAACCAAACAATTTTTTTTTTGTGACCTTATATCAAGAAAAGGAAAAAAACATAAATTTGATAAATGATAAACGTAATCAATTTATGATGGATTGATGGGGATTGATGAAATCAAAGTACTGAAATAAAAAAGAAAAACATAATTTTGATATATGATAATTTTAATCAATTTATGATGCTTCAATGGAATTAATGGGAAAAAGTGTGATTTACTATTAAGACAAAATAAAATCAAAGTACTGAAATTATTTTCTTTTTCTTTTTCTTTTTTTTTTACTGAAATTATCTCATCAATAAAGGAAGAATTATTCCTTTCTTTTGGTTAGTTGATGTTAATAGATCTATCTCTTGGATATCAAACATTCTCATAGCAAATTCAAATGATTTGGTATTCATAGATAGGTATCAGCATCATGTTAGGAATGATAATAATGGTATGAAGTGTTCCTAGATCCTAACAATCCTTTGATCGGCTGGATGACGTCATAGCGGAACTCAATGGATACTACTTGATCATTATCTGTCAAAAAATATCATTTACAGTTCATTTTATTTGCTTTGTTTTAGAATTTTTTGCTAATGAAGGTAAAATTGCAGTCAAAGCCATTCTCTTTCACTCAGTATAATTCATAGCAGGGAAATCCAATTAAGTTCCACAGCATCTGGTAATTCTTAGAGATAAAAAGATAAATGATTCCAATATCAAAGGGTCAACATCAGGTTTGGGGAATTCCCCGCTTTTGTACTTTTGCATGTTTCCCTGTAATTGTACTTTTGCGTGTGGAAAGAATCAATAATAGTATATTACTAGTCTTGTTCAATTTATGTAGCGTGGGAATCAGTCTCTTTCATCTTGGCTTGTTTTAAGCAGCATTATTTCTGATGGCCTTGTAGTGAATCAGTTTTATTTCATATTTTTTCTATTTCATACTCTATTGAAAACAAGTACATTATTTAAGTAAGTACTTGATTGGTTGGTATGAATAGTTGCTATATTTGTTGTCAAATTTACTGTGGTACTAACCAACTACTGTAAAGCATGATAATTTCGCTAGCATTTTAATTTCGCTAGTATCACAATTCGCTAAATTAAAATGCCACTAAAATAATATAACATAGTATTGAATAGCAAGATGATTCATATTAGTGAAATTAAAGTGCACCCAAAAAGTGAGGGTTTCCAAATTCGCTAAAATTTAATGCTGTGATATTAAAGTGCTTACTTAAGGTCAAAACCCTAAGCGCTATGCGTTTTTGTTTTTTAGTAAAAAAGGGCTACGCGGATGCGGAAATACCCCCTAATTATTTTTTTTTTTGCATTTTTCGGCCACTATTTTTTTTTTTTCGTGGCTGTTTATTTAACTTTTTTCTCTCTCTAAAGTAAAAAGAAAAAAATCTCCTGAAAACCTAAAAAAAAAAAGAAATGCGGTAAAGTTCTTTTTTTCTAAGGCCTTAGTTAAAAGTAGATATTGTCAACCGTTCTGCTCCTCTCCCCCATCATATTCTATACAAATGTTACAAATCGTGGTTGCTATGACATAAGTTATTAATTTATATATTTATAATATTCAACGGAAACCCAAGCTAATCTCAATAGTGCATATGCATTAAATTTTCAAACTAATAATTTCTTCGGTGGTGTGTGCGTGCATGCACACCTACATGCACATACATAGAAAGAATGCTCATTTGCGCACTTGCTTCCCCTCCCTATTTCCGTAACCTGTCCTTTTTTATGATGCTTGGCAGAGTATATGAAATTGATGTGTATGCAAATGATGTTTTACCAACACAGATATGGCAGGGAGATACCAGACTTTATATACTAACCTGTATAAGGCTAAATTAAAATAATAGTTTGTCTCAAAGCTCTCCTACTCTTGAAAAACTAATGCGATTTTTTTTTTTTTTTACATTTTTTTTTTTTTTTTTTAGATTTTTTTTCTTGTGTGACAGAAGTCCTGAGTGCTATTCTACAAGAGTTCCATATGTTCCCCCCTCATATATTTACATGAAGGCCTTTTTAAAACTCACAACCAGAATAAAGACCAAATAAATTAAATTAACCATTATTGTAATTTGTTTTTTCAATTTTTTTTTAAAAGGTTTAAAACATTATTTTTTCTGATTTTGAGGGAAACTAACGCGTGTAATAAAACTAATGCGCGCGGGAGCTTTGAGACAAACTATTAATTTTATTTGGCCTAATAGTGTTGTGAAATATTGAGATCAAATTGGGGGTATTTGGGTGCACACGGTCCTGCCTAAATCACGCTGAGATTAGTCCTATCCTAGCTATAGGACCTTGATTTTTCCATGTTACTATCCACAAACCACTTACTAGAAAGTCCGAATTCTACATAGCAGACTGATCGCATAGCAGTCTGATCGCCCCTCCTTGCATTTTTTCGGGGTAGGTAGTAAAGTGGCTTTCTATATCACTGGACTTGGTAGTCATATCCCTCATGTTGGTTTGTGTCACCCGAAAAAACAAGGGTTCTATTAATCAAACTAGCTGAGATTTGGTTGCCCTAGGTAAAAATGGTGCAAATAGTACTTCACTCAAACCTGTAAGCCAAGTGTGTGCGCATTTTTAATACCCTGGCATTACGATAAAATGTGATGTATTATCAGAAGAAAAAAACCCAAATACCACCCATTTTGATCTCAAGCCAGGATAAAAATTGGGTGCGTCTGGTATCTCCCCAGTAAATCTATGGTTTCCATATTAATTTGTCTAGTCAGTGCTAGTTGTTGTTCTTCTAACAATGGTGGAACTTGTTGTTTCTTTGTGTCTAGATGTAGCAGCAAGTACAGGCAGCCTAGTGAAATCCACCTCAACTGAGAATGTAGCTATGAATACTAACTTGTCTTCCATAAAAGATTGTAAGTTTTGTGTATTTGTGTTTAACAGAGTAAAGCATGTTATAGAATTTGTCTCTTAATCCAAACCTATTTGTTAGTGTTACAAATAATACCGGTAGTAACTCTTGAAACAAACAAATAAAAGACTGTCACATATCAATGTACCGTATTCATTCCAATAACCGCCCGGGGCCTTTAAGGTGTCTGGTCCAAGCGCCGTCCACGCGTACCAGTACGCGCTTATGTCTGAGTTGGTAAGTGCCGCAATACGCATGCACATTTACTCTGAGTAGTGTTTTGTGCGCAACTTTTATGAAAAAATTAACAAAAATGCTCGGGCAGATTTTTTTAATCAACACTAAATGATTTTACTTTTGCCACATTTCCCATAGACCCCTGTACTCATTTTTTTAGTACTGTTTTTAAAACGACTCTCATGCAAGAACGAGTCCGGTGACCCCCAATTTTTATTTTTAAAATTAGTTCTACATCGATAAAATATCATTCATGCCGATTTTTACTAAAAAATCTTCGGGCAGATCTATCATGGACCAAACACCTTAACTAAGTAATTTTACATGGGCCCTTAGTTTTGAAACTTACGGGATTAATTCAGAGTAAAAACAATCTCTTTTCAAAGCAAAAAATTACCCTAAATACCACAAAACATCAATAAAATAAAAATAAAAACTATTTTGTTGGAGTTTATCACCTCACATGCATGGTAAGAACTAACTAAATGTAACTTATTGGTACCAAGTTTCACCCAAAAAACTTTGGGCGCTTATTGGGGCATGGGCAGTTATTGGAATGAATACGGTAATTGGCCAAAGTACATCTAATAGCATAATCAGTCTGTTGTTTTGTACGTGTGCATTGGCCCAAATATGCTGATAGGTTACAGAGTCTTTATCAGTTTATACGAGGGGGGGAATCAAAAAGTTTTAAACTTTACCCAAAAGAAATGGCGCCAGGAACAAAATTTCATTATGAGATACTTTAGGCATCTTTACATAGTCAATGTGCTAAGTAACACATTTCTCCAATTTTTAACTGATTGTCTACAGACTGTTATTGTAGGGATCCTCTCTATTTGATTTTATATGTCAATAAAAATCAACATTTTCAGGTCGGCCATGTTTTATTACACCACTATTACGTCATTTATAGACTGGTTTCCATGATTTTGGTATTAATGGATAGAGAAAACCCTACCCGTTACTATGGTATCAAACAACTAAACTTTGGTGATGCCAATAAGATTTACTGGGCCCTGTAACCCTTCAAATGCAGGGACTTAGTTATGCCGCATGTCTCAATTTCCTCAATGCAGCTTATGTTTTAAGCGGGTAGGTAGATGACATCAATCACCACCTGTTAAGAAAGTAAAACTACTTAGGAGACAATTTCTACACCATAATGTACATAAAGACGAGTGACTATTCTGACAAAATTTCATTGATATAGCTCAGTCCCTTCTGGGTTAAGTTGAAAACTTTTTGATACCCCTTCGTACATATAGTCTTGCAGCTCAAGAGTTGCCTTGTCTTGCCACATTTGTCCTTTTCACCCTTAACAGTTCCTGACATTTTAAGCATGTTCATTGGGAAGGGGCAAAAGGGGGAAAAACTAAGATCATACAGGTCACAGGGAAGAAGAAAGAAAAAATGTGCACCAGGGCTCAAAGCGAAGATGAGGGGAAATTGTGCACAAGGGCTTGAAGCCAAGACAAAGAAAGCTTCATGCCATGGGAGGCCTTTGCAGGTCAGGTATACCAGGTTATAATAGAACTGGATTGACTTCTCATGCCTAATAGTAGGGATGTCAATTAGTGTAGAAAAATCCGTGCTGGGTTGAAATTTATGTTCAAGTACCTTAACTTTAGACTCCTCAATGACGGGTTCAATAATGTTTAACATAATTAAAAATGTACCTATTGAAAAAAATTGAGTTTTTTTAGTTTTTTTAATATTGAAGGTGGTTTCTTTTTAGTTTTCATCATAAAACAAATATATTACAGTTGATTGAATGTTCGTATGTTTTCATAAATGAGCAGCTCCGTGTAAAAATGGACCAGAGGTCGACGTGCAAATTCAAATTAAGCTCTGTTCTGCGGTAAAGCATGTTGTACAAAAATGCATTTCGCGATGTGATTCACTCACTTTTAGGTAAAAAGTAAACAACTATTTTAAAGGAGATAGATCCATTGTTCCATTTATGAAGGACACTTTTTGGAAACCACCTCTTTTACTTCACAGCAGTCGATCGAAATCCCAGACCACCGCCCCAGTCGGAGATCTCCCAATACTTTTGCAATCCATGGATGACACAGGACGTCTCCGAAAATGTGTCTTACATCATTACAACCGGTAGATATTCGTGATCAAAATGGTATATTTTTTGACTTTCAACAACGAATGAATCACCTCGCGAAATCGCAAAATGTCCTCCAAAACCCCCGCTACCACACTCTTTTTATAAATCTCCGTCAGCAATGGGAATAATCCTTTGAGCTGTATACCCGGAAACTCCCGGCACAAAACTGGCTGGACATTGGTAACAGCTTGTCAAATGGGTCCATTTGTTGAAATTGAACAAATTACCTCAAATTTGGGCGGATATTTTCAATACGAAGTGAGACGTGGGATTTTTTTGGACGCTTAGCTACTGTCACAGTCAGGCACTTGTAGAAGAAAAATATTTAAAACAAATCAGTTTCTTAGTTTGTTTGTCATTTTTACACGCCCGTAAATTCCTTATATTTCTATTTTCTCTAATTTACCACTATTTGTAACTCAAATAGCGCCAAATTTTGCGGACAAAATCTTTAATATCTCCGAAACCGCTTGACCTACAAATGTGATCTTGGTGTCATTTTACTTTGGAAACAGGGTGCAATTCGAATGTGTCATGAAAACAAATTGAATAGGAAATTTAATTTTCTCGTTGATATCCCTACTAATAGATTGAACAACCATCAGAACTTTCATCCTTGTACCGATAGCCGACAGATGTGCTGTGAAATCTGAACTGTAAAAATGAGACCTTGTTTCAGAATTTTAAGAAGATATAGTAAAATCATCAACTTAAAATGATGAGGCTTAATCAGAATTCCAGTTAATGGTGGAAAATTTTCCCATCAAACAAAACCTGAAGTGGTTATATCAAATTGGTTCTATACATATAGCAAAGTGTTTACTTGTGTAGGTAGCCTTACATACAATACAAGAGACAGGCAAATTTTGATAAATTGTACTTGGAAATGTGACTTTCACTTAAACTAAGATCATACGCACAAAACTAAACTAAGATCATATGCACAAAACTTGACTTCAGTGTAATTGTTACTGGCATCTGGTTTTAGTGTAATTCATCTTTGAAGAACATATGTGGGCTGCTCTGGCAAAATAAGAGTAAAGTCGCAAATCAACTTTTTGAATAAATGGCATCTAAAGTTAAAATAGGGTGAAAAAGTCAAATTTCGTTTTTTGACATAAAATGCCTTCATTCATAAATGTTTACCTATAACTAAAGTTTTGAAGGTCAACTGTACTGGGAAGTGCAATCATTCACGGTTAATTGATTGCATGTTGCTATTACTAGCGGGGATGCGCGCTTCGCGCGCACCCCGCTAGTTTAGTTCGCCTTCATATTGATTCGTAGCTTATAGCTGATATATAATATGCAGAAATGTTACTATAAAGGATAGAGAAGCATGAACCCCGCTAGTTCAGTTAGCGTTCATATTGATTTGTGTAGCTTACAGCCTGAATGGGGAGGAATTTGTAATACAGATACACTGTAGTAATCAGTTTCTTTGTAATCAATTAGCAGCTAACTTTTGTTGCAATATATTCCGAGGACTGCTTTGGATATCGGTCTCTAAATGAAGAATAGAGAAAGAAAGTGTGACATATTATATATCATTCTAAAGCTGAGATTATAGAGAATAAAATTATGTCATAAACTCAATTTTGAAATTTGCGACTTTCCTCTAATTTGCCAGAGCACCCCTCATATATTTTGTAGTTTTCATGAAGCGTGCACTTGAAATTGACCTGGTTAATGGACCATTATGTTTTATGGGATTGTGCATATTGAAAAGTGTGATTTAATGTTGACCTAGTTCCGCATGGTCAAGATGCATCAAGTTTTTAATTAACATTTTCTGTTGGAAGAGACTTAATCAATAGTTTTAGGGGAAATTCCTAAAGCATCATGGTATCATTTTTGTAGCAATTATTTAGTATTAATAAATGCCAACAGTGAGAATGTCTCAAACTAACTTATTGTAATATTTCAGTAACCGTTGAAGAACGTCGAGATATTGGACCAGAATTAGGGCTGAAGAAATCCAGTTCCTTGGAGAGTTTACAAGCAGCCGTGGCTGAAGTGACAACTACCGAAGAGTTTCCAGGCCGACCAAGGCCGAAGGTCGTGCGAGGTCGTGGTTGTAATGAAAGCTTCCGTGCCGCAGTGGATCGCTCATATGACATGCCAATGAATGGAGATGCGCCTAGACATGAGGAACCAGGTATGTCACCTACATTTCTTACAGTGTGTTCACACATAAGAATTTGGTTATGATTATATTCTCGCTTGTTAGCCGCTCAGGAGCAAATTCTCAGTGTGAACGCAATTATAGAAAGTGCCTCGCTCGTGACTAAAAGTGACGCGCCACTAGTTTTAACACGCAAGTCGTGTGAACGCAACTGCTAAGTTGACTCGCTCTAGAGCCGCTCACGACTAGTCATGACTAGTATGTGTAAACACAGCCTTAGATAAAAGGATCAGAATATGTGTCTATTATCATTTAGAAAAAGCATCTATGTCTTTTTCAAACAGTGTTGTGATTCTTCAGGATTTTTCCTGATTTCAGGATTTGTTTTGTTCAAAATTTCCACGATTTTCTTTATTTTTGGGGTTATTTTTACAAATTTTTACACTGTCTTTCAGGATTATTCATATGAACCAGTATTTTTCCAAACATCTAATCACATCCCTGTTCAAAACAAAAATCTAATATGTAAAATATCCAATAAACGTGTATGAAGTTAACAAACAGTTATTTTTACTGGTTTTCCAACCTTTTATGAAGTAAAATGTTATTTCAAACAATGAATAAATGTCTAACTGTGAGTCATCATGGTACAGCCCATTGTCATCATGTAAATCTGAACTCAAGCTAATGCAATGCGGCATTTCATTGCGACCATGATGATGGGGTACTCAAATTATCAAAATTTGCTTGTCAAAATGATTTTCCAGAATGACAATGTTGAGGTTGTGCTGTTGAAGAAATTTACGTCATCACGACATTACCTCAACCTTGCACAGTTTTACAGATTTGACAGATTGATTGGTGCATGAAAATCTATTGTTGAAAATTAGACACAGGTCTTATGAGAAATACTCGTTTTTTTTTCTGAAATAACAGTGTATCCAAAAATAAAATTCCTACACAATTTTTAAATTTCATACGCAAAGGGCAGCAAGCACAAGCGAGATTTGACGTCATTGTGACATTACGTTAGCCAGGCACTTCAAAATCAGCTTTACTGCTTTGACGGGTTGATTGGTGCATGAAAAGTTATTTTTGAAATGTCAGTGTATCCAAAAATGAATCCCTCAAATGCTTTTAATTCAGTACGTAAAAAAGCACTTGAGGGATTTGACATCATTGCGTCAGTCCTAGAGCAAGGCACTTTGAGACCAAGTGCTTTGTCCATATCTGGCCCTCAACTTTGGAATGAGCTGCCCATTAGTATAAGGCGCTTTACAAATCATTTTATTATTATTATTATTATTATTATTATTATTATTTACACCTTTGATTGGTTGATTGGTGCCATAAAAAGCTATTTTTGAAAGGTCACACTAATGACGTAGAAATACTCAATTTTGTATTTTGAATAATTTACACGTAACAGAAAAATAAATTGACAGAAAACTTAATTTTGTTGTTCAGTTATATTCAGAACTTCTATACTAGTATTTTGAAATTCTTAATTTAGAAATGACATTAAACACTTTGATAAATTCTTGCCACAGTAATAAACACAGCATTTTGATCAATCGATATTGCTAAGATGACTTTCAAAAGAAATGTGTGATATATTGAAATTTGCAATGATTTTGCCAATTTGTAGATAGCTAATGATCTAGTTGAAATGCTAACATAAGTCATTTATCTTTCACTTGAACTTGTACTTTTTACTTGCACTTTTTACATTTTCTCTTGTTAAATTGATCAATCCATTTCACTGAAAAATAAATCATGCACGAGAACTTCGTAAGATGGCATTCAAGCTTTGATTTGTTAGACGGACATGTATGTGAAAATATATTTAGGATCGAAAACGGTCAATTTTTGTTATTATATTTAAGTTTCTAGTCAATGCGGAACATGATGCATCTTTCATTGAAAAGAAGCTGAAGGTAGCTTCAGATTGTGTACACTTATCCAGTTGCATTAACATAGTATTTTTTACTCATACAAACTAGAATTTCAATTTGCATGTTAATATTGGATATGAGGCTAGTCTCTAAATGAATAGCTTGATGTTATATGTCAAGAAAGAAGCAAAGTTTTCTTGGTAAAACATTACTTTTACATCAGAGATTGCAGAAAATTAAAAAGTAAATGTTGCATTGGATCAGCTTGTAAAGCCAATTTTTAATTTTCAACTCAAAGAGGCCAGTATTTTTTGTAATGCTAACAATATTTATCAGTGAAGTGAAAATCTTAATATTTTGATATAGGAGTTGGATTTGACTATAAAACTTTTGATGCTGGTGTAATTTCCACTTCAAATGATAATCAGAAAAAGGTTGGATGATGATGTTGAACTTGTTACAAGATAAGCTTGTTTTTGTTCATTGAAATTTACATAAATTTTGTTAATATTGCACTTTGTTCTAATCAAAATTATAATATAAGATATTTCTGCATTGAACCTGACCTTCATGTTTACCAACGAATAAATTTGGTGTAAAGCTTGCTTAATGATTATTTTACAGACAATTTGACAAGTAGTTTTTGAATAATGACAATAAATTTAGAAATGAACTTATAAAGAGGGGCTATTGAACTTACAGAATCACACAAGGTCGAAGAAGTCAGGAATTTTGCTTTTAAAAAGGTCTCGGGAAATGAAATAATGGATCCACTCTCGAAGTCATTCCATTCCAATAAATAGGGGCAGGAAAAAAACAATACAATAGCTGTGACATCATTTATGTTAATATTGATTTTGACCGAGGTAAATAAAATAGAATTCTCTGCAATTCATCATTCTTTAAATATCAAAATTTCACAATACAATCAACTGCCGCAAATGATTTCATCAATTTTAGTCCTCGTAGACTTCATTCATAATTATGATAGATTATGAGTGGCAATTCCAAAATTTTACTCACTACTTTAGCTTTGGCCATCTTGGCTGATGGCTTGATCACAAGTGCCTTGGTTCACTCTTTCTCCCGGGAAACTTGATGTTAGTCTCTTCCACAGGTTTGTGATGTTTTTATTGATAAGCAGCGAATCATACAAGTGATCTAGAGTGTAACCCTCATCACGGTTGAGTACTTTGGCCCCCTTCTTGCGAATTTGTATTGCTTCATAATTATTATGATGATGGAATATTACATAGATCTACATCTAAATAAAAACTCTTTAAAGTGATAAACAACATTTAGTTGACACCATCGCTATGAAGGAAACTCGTCATTTCTTAGCACCTCATTGACTTTTCATTCCGATTCCTGAACTATTGCCGATAATAAGTTTTTGACTCCAATACTCTCCCTGCCAAAAGTACTATTCGGGTACAAAAATGAGATAAATCACTTCATTAGTAAAATGAGAAATCATCAACTTTGGCAGCAACTATACAAGCTTCTTCCAGTGTCACTGATACTGTAGAATATATTGCCAACTGTATCAAAATGATGTTAATACATCTGAATGTAGGCGAAGACTCAGATCATCCTCTGATACTACTCGGCTGCATGTGCCTCGCTCTAAAAAGCGCGCTAGTGATTCATCCTTCCATATTGCTGCGGTCAAACTTTGGAATGCACATCCCCCTCAGACACCCCTACACATTGTTTATCGATTGAAAAAAAGTGTCAACTTAAAGCATGAATTACACAAAAAGATATGCACCAAATGGCGTGATTTGCACTTTGAAATTTCAAAATTTTCTATCTTCTGACACGCCCCCTCAGACACCCCCTACACATTGTTTGTCGATTGAAAAAAGTGTCAACTTGAACCATGAATTACAATAAAAGATATGCACCAAATGGCGTGATTTACACTTTGAAATTTCAAAATTGTCTATCTTCCTCAGACACCCCCTACACAATGTTTATCGATTAAAAAAGTGTCAACTTAAAGCATGAATTACACAAAAAGATATGCACAAAATGGCGTGATTTGCACTTTTAAATATCAAAATTGTCCATCTTCTGAGGGGGCACATCCCCCTCAGAAACCCCCTACATATTGTTTGTCGATTTAAGAAAGTGCCAACTTGAAGTATGAATTAGACAAATGTCCCTGGCCAAGATACATTTGGCAATGTGTCGCATAACTGGGGGAGGAGTGTGAGGAGGACATTGTTCAATTTTGCTGGGGGCGCCAAAATTAAGTTGTGCCCCCCGGGTTGCGAATTCCTGGATACGCCCCTTTACATGGCATGAAAAGAACATGGTCCAAAATATTTGATTGACAGTTTATGAAATGTCAATAATATAAGAAGAAAAGTGATTTTGTTGAATTGATGATGAATTGAGAATTTACTGAAATAATGCAGTGTTAAGGAATTATTCTCAGACATTAGGCCTAAAATAAAAAATTGTTGACTTGCCCTTTAATGGTGGAATTGATGGTCGGTAGGATCTTTTCAGTTTTTTTCTTTTGAAAAATGGGCCAAGAAAAAGTGAATAAAATGATTTAAATAAATGTTGTTTGTTTTATTAATTCAATATATATGATTGTTTCATGCAAAAATGTAATATTTTGTAAATATTGTTGTAAACTCAACCCAAATATCATGCTATTAGACATAATTAAGACATAATTTATTTCTTCCACTAATGCAAAGTTACAGAGTATAGATAATATACAATATACATTATTTAACTGTAAATACAACATTGTGGAGGAGAACTGAGAAGTAAGCATAAAGCCTGTCAAGTCCCAGACTCCAAAAAAACTTAATAAGATAGAAAAAACTAACAAGTGAACACTGTCCTCTATATCAACAATGCCATGGCCACAGTGGGGAAGGTGAGGACAGGATGTTTCATTAGGATGACAAAATGTTTAATTTGAAATAATCAGATTAAAAATATAATGTTCATTATATACACACAATAATCAGATTGAAAATATAGGTCCGTATTCCAGAAAGGTGTTTAGCTAAATCAAGGTTTTATTTCTTGTCAACAGCACGACTCGTGGAACTGTTCTGCTTGAAAGCTGCAATGATGCATATCATTCCTGGACAGTTGATGGTCAGTTAAACAATGGTCTAGCTAAACAGCTTTCTGGAATACGGGCCATAATGTTCATTATATGTTCAATGTTCAATTTGAAATAATCAGATTAAAAATATAATGTTCATTATATACACACAAT
>JXSR01S073706.1:0-14067 GCA_000969725.1 Ophiothrix spiculata | reverse complement strand
CAATTTAATTAAATCTTATGTTGCAAGTAAATATAAAAGGAGTTCATAAGGAATTTTTGCCAATTATAAAAACGGCAAAAAAAATATGTTTTTCGACTTTTTGAAAACTAACGCGCGCGGGAGCTTTGAGACAAACAATTAATTTTATTTAGCCTTAGAGGAATTAAATAAATACAGGGGATTTATAGTGCGCTATGCCTCACTGATTTGTAATTCCAAGTGCCCTCAGCACACTTTACAGGTGTTTGCTGACTACAGTTGACCAAGGAAGTTCAATTCCACATCAAGAATCATTTCAGGTTCTCCCCTAGGGGCACTGAACCTTGATCAGCCCACATATATGCACCATCGCTGCCCAGATTAGCTCTTTGAGTTTCGTACAGGTTTCCACAAGACAATTAACAGTTCCTTGTCCAAGGGATTTTCAAGCACAATAAAAAAATTTGGCATCGGTGAGGTTCGAACTCGGGACCTTCCACACTGCAGCGAGAGCCTTGCCATTTTAGCTAACTTGACTTCTTTGGCACAGAGTTTAGTAATATCAAGATTCAAACCTTAGATTAAATTAAAGTTGACTTGTATAATAGAAATGACCCTTTCAATTCGGATAATACTTGTTTGTTTTGGAATGGAGTGTCACCTTTTATCCAAATTGATTTCTATATACTTAGCTTATCTGAATAGTTCAAATTTAATGTGACATTTTTTTCTCCTGAAAATGTGACATAGGATTTGCATAGTTTGTAAAATTCTGATTTTTACAGAGGTTAATATCAGTGGTGGTAGGACGATCCCTTTTTTTACGCACGGTATCACCACTGAAACCACCGAAATAAATTACTGCCTTTAATAAAAATGTACGAGGATGGTGATGATCACAAGTTTAATTTAGATTAGAAGATTTATTTGAAATATTCAGGGAAATATTTACCAAGTTTTACTAATTTGCAAAATATAAAGCCCAAAATCACAAGCTGAATCTTTTTCTATTATAGACCCTATGTGTATGCAATCATTATCAAAAATAAATAAACCACTTCAAGTTGATGCTCATGAGTCACGATTATGCAGCTAGCTCACCGGTGCTCATGGTCATACATGCTGATCATATGGCATATTTGTTTGGCCACGTATTTTATTTATATGTAGATGGGATTTTATAATACTCGTACATCCGAGCCTATTTTCACGATATCAACGGCAGAGATACAGAGCGCATGTCTCGTATGACGTCACACTATCCGTAATTAAAAATCTGTTTATTTTTCAAAAAAGTCCAAATATCTTTTTAGTTTTCTGGGGTCGAGGTCCCGACCCCAACGGTTTTGGAATCTGCATATTTATGAAATTTTGGAGCTTTAATTAAAATTCAAGTTTTTTGAATGGGAGTTTCAAAATCTGATGACGTCATGTCCTACCACCCCCCCCCCCCCCCCCCCCCACCCCCCAAACTTGGTTAATACCAGGAACTTGAACAATTTAGAAGAAGCATAGAAATTACATTAGGAGATTTTTGAGAACATTTAAAGTACTTAGCTTGGAGTCAAAATTGTTTGGGATTTTTAGGTTGACCCTTTTTTTTTACCCTTTTATCGTATTGGAGAAACTTTTTAGCTACTCTTTGGGATGGTCATAAACATCACGAAAACAAGATGGAAGTTTAAACATTTTTCACAACACAAAAGTTGAAAATATACCTTGGAATTTTCAAACGAGATCCTTTGTTTTTTCATTGGGTACTTGACCTGAGAACAGGTACTTGAACTGAGAACAGTCTTGTAGACTCTCGGAAGTTTGTGTCGACCCCTGTCTCGGTTGGTGCAGTCAGATGTATCCTTGACACCCCTTTCAAAGTATCTGGGATCCCTGTTGAGAATCTTAACACTGTCGAGATCCACTTGAAGAAAAATGAAGGATCTCGTTTGAAAATTCTGAGGTATGTTTTCAACTTTTGTTTTGTGAAAAATGTTTAAACTTTCATCATATTATATTATACCAACACAGATGAATTTTCATGAACATCACGAAAACAACATGCAATGTTCACGAAAAATAACATGCAATGTTCTTGGAGCTGAACATGCGATCAGTTTCTTCAGTGGTTGGACATTGTTAAGACAGGCAACATAGCCAATAGTAGATGAATATCTCTTCCTTTTGCAAAATGAGAGAAAAATACCTATTTATCAGTTATAACACTAGGGTGGAGAGTTTTGGGGACCCACAAGTTGCAGGCTTGAGAATCTTCCTGTGTAAACAGGAATTTCTGTTTGTTTGTTTTTTGTTTTGTTTTTTGTGGCCAAATGTATTTAGCCTGTTTTTTCCACAATTTTCCTGTTTTTTCATGGAATTTCATTCTTATGCCTGAAGTTGAAAGCAATTCTGTCCCTATCTAGCTATTCCTGCCCTCACTTCCTGTGTTTTTGATCCCAATTTTACGGATGCTTTCCTGTAACTAAAATCCAGGTATTGAACTCCACACTTATTATGTTATATTATATGTTTTTTAAACCGGTGTAATATTATGTACATATGTGTGACTGATAAATCACACCACTGATAAATCGACTAAAGGTCTGTTCATAGTACGCCGCAACTTTATGCAGTGCGGCAAATTTTACCGATATATCGATCATTATTTGCTGCACCTTGCCGCACGTTGACGCATTTCAAGTTAAAACATATTTAACTTTATTGCGACGTCGCACTGCAGTTTTTTGCAGTAAACCGTGCAGTGCAGTAAAACAACGCACTGCACTGAACTGCGGTGTACTATGAACGGACCTTAAGGCTAAGACAACTTGCCTTCCTTGGTCATATACTTAGGATGCCAGAAGGAGAGCCTAGCAGATTGTAATCTTTCTACACTCCACCACATGGGAAGAGGAGGCCAGACCGTCAGAAAACATCATACCTGTCATACATCCAAAAGCCCCACAAACAACTTGTTGCAACCAAAGGCTGTCTCCAACTTGGCCCAAAACAGAAGTGACTGGAGGAAACTTGCAATCGCCTGCTGCACAGTCGACTGATGATGATGATGATGTGTGACTGATAAATTAAATTAGTAAGTTTAATAAACGTATACTTTAAAAAATCAATTTTTATTGCTATTTGTGCAGGTCATAGTTCATCAACAAGCCATCAGGGACCAAACGGACTTCCACCATCTATCGCTGCTTCCGACATTTCCTCCGTGAGTAGTATGGATCCATCAGGGATGAATAGAACCAATAGCAAGAGAAAATCCAAAGACAAAGACAAGAGGAAAAGTGGTGGTGGTGTCTTCAAGGGGCTAGGCTCCATGTTTAGGTAGATAGCAATTTATTTTTTTTTTTTAAGACGATTGAATTTTAATAATGCTCTAAAATTTCAATATAGCACTTTTTTTTCCTGTTACATATCATTTTTATTCTGCTAAGAAACTGTTAGAGATTGTTCAAATCGCTCAAATGCTCATATGCATCTACATCATTAATGTGTGCTTGGTCAACCATGTGTTTTGTCATAATAATAATGGCTTTGCCATGTTTAATTTAGATATCATCTTATCTGCCAGGTTTAAATTAGCATATTCCGAGTTTCATTTTTTGACAGCCATTATTAATATTTCAAATAGCACGTTGGCAGTCATGTGTATCTACTTCATCAACATAAATGCATGCTTGGTTGCCCATGTGTTTCATTATATTGAAGAAAGAGCTTTATGCTAATAGGGTCAGGATATTAAATTGAAATTGAGTTATGTGCTGGTCACGCTATGGCAATGGTGATAACAATTAAAATGAATGGGGGATGATTGCTCAGACATAATTAGGACTACGAAATCACATGTAATGGCGTTTACAAGTAATTAAGCAGAAGTCTGGTGATTACTGTAAAGCACTTTAATTTCACGGCATTAAAATTTAGCGAATTTGGAAACCCTCACTTTTTGGGTGCATTTTAATTTCACTATAAATTTGAATCATCTTGCTATTCAATGCTATGTTAACAATCATTTTAGCGGCATTTTAATTTAGCGAATTGTGATACTAGCGAAATTAGCGAAATTAAAATGCTAGCGAAATTTTCATGCTTTACAGTATGTCATGTAACCTGGTAGTGTACACGCCGTATTATCAAGATCATAATTAAAGATTCTTATACCAAAGAGGTAGATTGATAAACTTGTAGGATAACTCACGATGTATGCGGTCATGATGGATGTATTGCATGGGAGCTTACTGTAAAATAAATTGATATCATAGCCAAATGCTATCAATACACAATACTTGCTTTATTGGATATGTGTATTTAATTGAATATAATAGTGCTGAATAGGAATTATGCAACTTGTCAATATGTTATTGACAAGCATGCTCTTTATCTAAAATGTTTTTTAATTATAAACATACAAGAGGTTATAAGATAGAATAAACTATGTGACTGGTACTCACATGTACCGTAATTTGTATATTATAAGCCACCTTGAATATATGTCAAGACAGAAAAAGGATAAATAAACATGTTGATATGTTGATAAATATAAAGAAAAAGCAAGTAAATAAAAAAAGCAATGTTAAAAGCAAAAGATGCACACAGATGCATCTAGATTAATGAACATTTCCGATATTCAGATTGTGTTCACACGATTGTGTGTCAATCTGACTTTTCTCTAGTACACATATTGACATGCTGACATGCTAGGGTGTGCTTGTGAATGATAATAACCAAACTATGTGACTCTTAAATTCTTTGGCCCTTAAACCAAGGAAATGGTAATGGGCGTCACTATTTTTTTTTTTTTTGCAAATTTGCTTTGGTTTTAATCTAAACTTTACCTTTACATTAAGAAAAAAGTTACGGTATTGATTTGTTGAATTCAATTAATGCTTTTACATACCCTGGAAATTGGCGCCACTATTTTTAGCAAAATGCACACAATTTCAGGTTAGCCTCTATTAAAAAATTTCCATTAATAGAACTTCATGAATATATACAACGTTTTGTAAAAAAAAATGTGTGGTGTAGGGTTACTCGTAACCCTTATTCTTAACAACTTTTTTCAAAACTGAAACACCTACCATATACTGTATATTTGAATTTTGTCACACAAAGTGATTTTCTTGAATAGCTAATTAAGTATCCTTTTAATTTTCACTTTTGTGAATTTTTAACATGCGGCAGATGTACATATAACCACAAAGAACACTAAGATAAATCTTTCGGGGAAAAATACTATTTATACAGTGTAAAATTCACTTTGAATAAGTCATAATTAAAAGCAATCATTCTAATCAACTGTCATGAAATATCCATGCTGAATATACGTTTTAAAACATTTTGAACTTAATTCTTTTGATATCAATTTCAGATTTGGCAAACATAGAAAAGGTGCTGATGATATGTCTCCAACAGAGGATGATATCCGAAGTCATGAAGTGATCACTGCAGATAGCAGCATACATAGTGATCTACTAGATAGATACCAAAGTCAAGATGATTACCATAGGCATGATAAGTAAGTTCTCAGACTGGCTAGGTTTTATATTTGTAGTCATGAAGTGATCACTGCAGATAGCGGCATACATAGTGATCTACTAGATAGATACCAAAGTCAAGATGATTACCATAGGCATGATAAGTGAGTTCCCAGACTGGCTAGGTTTTATATCCGTAGTCATGAAGTGATCACTGCAGATAGCGGCATACATAGTGATCTACTAGATAGATACCAAAGTCAAGATGATTACCATAGGCATGATTAGTAAGTTCTCAGACTGGCTAGGTTTTATATTCGTAGTCATGAAGTGATCACTGCAGATAGTGGCATACATAGTGATCTACTAGATAGATACCAAAGTCAAGATGATTACCATAGGCATGATAAGTAAGTTTCCAGACTGGCTAGGTTTTATATTCGTAGTCATGAAGTGATCACTGCAGATAGCGGCATACATAGTGATCTACTAGGTAGATACCAAAGTCAAGATGATTACCATAGGCATGATAAGTAAGTTCCCAGACTGGCTAGGTTTTATATCCGAAGTCATGAAGTGATTACTGCAGATAGCGGCATACATAGTGATCTACTAGGTAGATACCAAAGTTAAGAACATGTAATTGTTAGCACTAACACTGATCACCCTGATGTGACTTGAAATCGACAGCTTAATCAGCCCACTTCAAATGGAAATTTCACTCTTCGGTTAGCGTATGGTAACCCCAGCCAAAAGTTGTTTTAGTGCAATTTTATAATGTATGGGTCTGAATACATTCAGATTTCACTTTTTTGCACTGAAAATGCGGGAGAATTTTCAAAAAAAATTGTGGCCACAATCATGCATACTGGCCACATGATCGACATTCTGGAGATTTCCGAATGGATTTTGAAAAGGTCTATACCAAAGGTCCCCTGATCATAATTGGTCTCAATTCTGACAAGTAAAATTATATATCTTTGTTTTCTTACACATCCTATCAAAAAGTCTGTTAATCATTGTGACTTGAAGGCTTTGGAGAAAAGGTTGATAAAATAGCCATGTTCAAATGTGTGACTTTATGAGGCGCACTGTTTCTCGCAATCACCAATGTGCCACACATGCTTTGCGTTTGACTCCAAAAACGAATTAATATTCATGACGCTTGGTGATTAAGTGCAAAGATTGATTTGATTTTACCAGGGTCTGAGTGCATGTGGAGTTACGTCATGCATATTTTGTGTGTGGTCGCAGAATGTATTTTAAGCACCATCCTGTCCCATTATTCTTGTAGCTCAAGGACGCATTTACGAGACGATCAACCCAATCATGACACGCTCAGTAGAGCTGAACGAATGCAGCAGTTACGAGAACAATATCAACAGCAACACCGCGAGAGGCGAGGCAAATATGTAGACGACGACGACGATGAAGACGATCTGAGTGGGCGAGAAGTTGATAGATATGGACATCAAAGACCGTCACCTTCACCAAAGGTAAACATGCTATTAAATTTATTTTCAGTTTTTGTTATGTTTTAAAATGTTCTCTTACGGACAAATAAATGTTGCTTTGATGCTGTACACAAAAATAAAGGATGTGCATTCAGCTATATTGGTGTACACATGTGTGAACAAAAAAAAGGGAAACTAATGGGTCATTTTTGAGTAGCAAAGGAAGCACTTTTCGAGGTAAAAAACACCGATTGTCAACAAAAATGGTTGTTTTCAAAACCCAAAGAAGAAAAACACACTTTTAGGGGTAAATTTTTGGTAAAACTGCACTAAATCCTTATGGGCATGTTTTCAAGGAAACCTAAAACTTGTTTAGGGGTTACTTTAGAAAACTTCGGTTCACACATGTGTGTTTCACAGAAATCCCCCCAAATATGGATTTCAAATATACATGTGAATAATGCAATAGTTCTTTTTTATGTATTGCTTTTAATGTTAACGGTGCAATTAATGATTCCGATGTGCCTCTTTTAAACCGATTTAGAATGCTGAAAATTCCACGTTTGGAGTTTTACCCAGTTTTAAAAATATCTTTAGGCCTCTGTAGTGTTATCACTGTCTGGGCCCAGACAATAAATTCAAAATGACCTGCTCTTTCATTTTTTTTTTCAAGATTGCAAAGAAACTTGTTAGTAAGATTTTGGATTTTTCAGTGATTATCCATCAAGGATTCTCATAAACCATAAACCCTAATTAATCTCGATAGAGGTGACTGGAGTTGATCAGGAGTTGCCCCTTTGAATACCTTCAGGAGCATTAGTAAGGGGCGCACCATTAGATTTCCAGGGGGGAGCAGGAAGTTTTTCGAGAAAAAAAAATTCCCCTTCATAGGCAGAAGAAAAAAAATTCACCCCTGAACATGGAATAGGGAAAAAACAACAATTTCTTAGGAAAAAAAATCGCCCCCGAACGGGACGCGGGAAAAAAAATCAACCCTGAACCCAACTTCCTGCTCCCCCCTGGAAATCTAATGGTGCATCCCTAAACATCTCTGTAATTGCATGAGTTATTAATGAAAAACACAATTGACATTTTCTCATCTCAAGATGATTTAAAGGTTATCATCAAGAAATTGTTTCTATTTTGGCATTACAATGTTACATCATAAATCGTCATGTGAGTGCAAGAAAGTCGTCTCTGCAATGGTTACCCTAAGTTATATTAATTTTTATACCTTGTCACAAGAATAAGAAAAATCCCTCGAAATGTTCCCGTCTAGTGTCTGTGGTTCTTGAAATGGTTCTTCAGGTGACGGGTGTTCTTCACCGTCACCTGAAGAACCATTTCAAGAACCACTGACCCAAGACTGGAGGTCATGCAGCGTGCAATCCAAATTTATGACGTAAGGCAGCTATTGCAGATACGACTTTTTTGCACTCACATGACGAAATACAGCTTTCCTCAAGTTAAAAGCATTTCTTTTACCTAGCAACACCTTTCCAGTATGGTCAGCTGGAGATAACAAATGGTTTAGAATTAAATATATGTGTGTATCATGATTCAATGGCAAAATGTGTTTAGCCCACATACAAACTCCATGTGTTATACATGACCAAATGGTTTAATATAAGGTGCGTTTATAATCAGTGTCATTAATTGAAGTTGAAAATTGGTAAGGAAGAGAGCTTTTTCATTGATTGATTAAATTTCTAATTCAGTTACTTTGTAAGAAATATTTGTAAGCGAATTATTCTGCTAGAATTTTATGCTGCCTGAATTTCAATGCATCCTTATAGCTGCTTGAAACCACGCATTGTCTCTCTTGTTTTATTGAAACGCGACATGGTGAAATCATGGAATTATAATTGAATCGACTAAATTGATAATGAATAAATTGTGGGCTGTGCCTATTTTGTTATAAATGTAGGTTGCAGTTTGAGTTATCAGTCACAATGGTGATCAAATTGCTTCACATAACCTAGTTTCAAAATTTCTCAGGAGCAGAAATTGATGCTGTTTATAAGCTTATTGTCAAAGCTTATGCTTATTGTTGAAGCTTATTGTCAATTTGCTCTCATGAATTGACAGTAACACTGTTACTAACAGAAATCTTCATGCCTTTAGGGGATTGCATTTTGTCTAGCAACATGTCTGTTCATGCATGTTTTATGAACCAAATATATGATATTCAGGCTGAATACAAACCATCAAAGGATTATGGAAATGTATTCAAATGTATCTGTTAACATTTTTCATTTAATTTAGGAAAATTATATTTATGGTTTTCTAAATGGATGAATCGCTAGATTTTTTACAATATTAAAGGTGTCTGCTCCGATCACTTTCACTCAAAAATTCAAATTGGAAATTTTGATACCAGATGAAAGTGCATATTTTTCTCATAACCCCTGTAAATTTTCATGTCCATATTATGTTTCATTGAAGAGATATGGTCAAAATGGTGTTGAATTACATGAATATTTTGTTAACAAGAATAAAATATCCTACAGGTTTCTATGTGTCACCCTCAGACACATTTTTGCCTGTAGCATTAATTTGACTCAAGGTGCACAAATGAAACTTGGCAATTGCTTCAAGTAGATGATGACCCTTCATTCAAATATGAAAAAGGTGTATGTTAAATTTTTCACCAGATCAGAATACCTACCTTTAAACACACTTAAACACAATTTGTAGGCCGTAGCTTAATCAGCGCCAATATTGCAACATTGAAACAACTTTACAAACATACACCCCCGCAGGCAATGAGGATAAAGCGCTTTGCCCAAGGACACAACACGTTGACACGAGCGGGGCTCGAACTCGCAACCTATGAATTACGAGACTGGCGCTTTATCCATTCGACCACACATGCTCCTTAAAAATCTGACCTGGGGCCGATTTCGCTCAAATTTAGTGATGGTTGCTAACCCCGTTTTGATGGCTAAATTGTTCAAAATGCCCACTATTTAGCTTTCATTTTTGGAGTTAACGATCAAAACGGGGTTAGCGACCATCGCTAAATGTTACTGAAATCGGCCCCTGGCCTAACAAAGAAACAAATATCGTGTGTTTTATGTTTGTTTGTTTTTGATGTCTCAAAATGATACAAACTTTAAGAGCAGAGTAAGGTTGCTTCAGAGTTGCTGTCAAGGTTGACAAACAAAATTTGCAATTTTAAGCTGTCTCGATATAGGACAACACATGTGCATATTGTGCAATACATGGTCTGTTGCAAGAATAGTTCAATTCATTCCAACTCCAAAAAGGTGTGTGACATTGCGACCATCACAACAATGTAACCGTAGTATCGTATCAGTATGCAGGTGGTCAGGGTAGGGTGACTTCCATAGGGCCAAAAAAAAATATTTGTTTGGTTGTCCTCGACCGCCCACCCCTATTTTTGAAACTGGACAAAAGTTTTTACTGTACAAAAGTATACCGCGCCTAATTTTCAGATTTCCAAAGTTGTTTTTTTCTTTGAGAATTTTCGATTTTTTTGAAAATATTTTTTAAGTTGTTGTTTTCATTTTGATTCCATTTTGATACTGTTTTTAAACTTGTATGAAGAGATTTTTCGGTACAGTAGACTTATTTGCATCTTTATAGAAGTCATAATTTGGTGTAACTTTGACTTGCATTTGAAAAAAAAAATCTGCCCACCCGCACTTGATCAAAAAAGTTGTGGAGGACAACCAAACAATTTTTTTTGGGCCTAGTTAGCTGCGAGTCCATGAGTCTTTGACTTTGTATCCTTGTAGGTAACATTTGTTAACGAATTGTTTCTTTATATTTTTTCAGATGCCAAGAGAACAACGAGGTTCACCCCAAAGCCTTCCAGACAGTAAAAACCATATATATGAAGGTGTATCGAGACGAGATGATCCCAGACGTGATGAACACAGAAGAGAGGATCATAGACGAGAAGATCATAGAAGGGATGATTATAGAAGGGATGATCCAAGGAGAGAGGATTATAGGCGAGATGATCCCAGAAGGGATGATTATAGGAGAGATGATCCCAGAAAGGATGATCTTAGACGAGATGATCCTAGAAGGGACGATCTTAGACGAGATGATCCTAGAAGGGATGATCCCAGAAGAGTTGATCCAAGAAGAGATCGTTATGATCAAGACAGTCGACGTGAACGGGATCCTGGAACACCGGAGAAACCTTTGAGTAATGGATATGGAAATGACAGAGAGAGGCATGAACATGAAAGAACTTCCAATGAGCCTCAAAAGAGAACTGAGAAAGAGAAGGAGGATGATAATGGTGGTTTTATTGACAAGGATGATGGAGGATTTGATCGTAATGATTCATACAGTCGTGTTGATAGGAGGAGAGATAGGAGGGACGAACGGCATGATTATGAACGTGATAATAAGCATCGTCATGACAAATCCCATGATGGGAGGTTAAGAGATCATAGATATGATGATAGACTATATGAAGAGCGTCATCGCCAAGCTAATCATGGCGATAGGTATCATGAAAGACATCGTGATGAAAGAAATCGTGATCCCAGATATCGACAAGATCCGTATCACGATCGCGGCGACAGAAATTACGATAGATTGAACGGTAGGCCAGATGAGCGAAGGGAAGACAGGCGACATCATGGAGAACGATCACGTGATCATCTTGATAGGCAAGAACAATCTCGTGATAGGCTGGATCAAGTCGACAGACCTGATGAAAAGATAGTTAAAAAAGATAAGTCGCAAAAGGAGTTAGATAAGGAGGACGAAAAGCAACTCAAAAGACGGGACAGTGAAAAGAGTATCAAATCCTCCAAATTTAATAAACGAGCTAGCGATAGATCAAAAAATAAAAATAAGGACAAGGACAAAGAGAAAGAAAGTAAAAAGGAAGAACCTGCTCCTGAAAAGATTGAAAAGAAGGAGAGCAGGTTATCACTTCGGAAAAAGAAAGACAAAAAGGATAAAGAAGATCCTGACAAGAAGAAAGATAAAAATGAAAAGAAAGAAGTGGAGCCAACAAAGGAGGAACCAAGGAGTGAACGACGAGATGATAGACACAGAAGAAGAGACGATCCTCGTGATAGGCCGAATGACAGAGGGGATTATCGTGGAAGGCCAGATGATCTCAGACATGATTCAAGGGACTATAGATATAGCAGCGGAAGAGAACGGCATAGAGGGCCTCCACCACCGGATAGATATGGATACCAAAGTTTAGAAAGGTGAGCGGAAATGTAGAATAAGTCATGGATTTTCTTACTTTAGACAAAAGACTGATTGATTTCAGAATTTTTTTTGTAATTATTTTGACTCCCAGGAAACCCAAAGTGATTGAAATTTAAATCCTGCTGATAAAATGGTGCACATGGTAAGCAAATTAGTGACAATAAAACTTCTACCTTCTCTTCTCCCTTCAAATGAAAGAAAGTAAAAAAAAAACCTATATATTAAACTTTGCGGTATGTAAGGTTAAGGTTTTATGAAACATTCTGATTTTTTGTATGTAACTTATAAACAACAAATGAAAAGAATTTTCATGTTTTGTGAAGGTGCATCAACCTTCAGGGATGTACCTATAATAATCCAAATACTATTTGTTTAGACATGGCTGGTTAACCCTACCGGACCCCGGCTGGTTAACCCTACCGGACCCCCTACGTTACTCCTCAAAATGCACTATTACACTCCCCAAAATGCAAAAACAAAACAGCATTGCTTTCAAAAGTGCAAATCAGTATTTCTGTAAATTGATGTATCTTACATCCTTGTCCTGTCGTAAAACTTAACTTTACTTGTGCATCAAATGCTACCAAATTGCCTTTAATAGAATTTTAATATATTTAGAAATATCTAATATATAGAAGTATTTTAACGTTTGTCATCCATCACCAATTATAATGGATGAGAGTGTGGGAGGTTTATTGAATGTTGTAATTCAATTTAAACCATCATAAAAAGTGAGCATATGTATGATCATCATCATTCTGGTGAGTGCATTTTTTTCCCAGTATGTTTTTGTCTTACTTGAGGACTAGACATGCTTGTCACTTTTCTGTGTGCTGTTTACCATCCACAGCATGTCTCCTGAACCACAAGGACTAATGTAACAAAACTTGGATTACACCTGTTGTCCAAACTTTTTGGTCATTAAAGATAAAAAGGTCATTTCAAGATTAAATTTTAAATAGGTTAAGGTGGTATTAAAGGCAAAATGAAGTTGCTCTGACTGAGATAAAAATAGGCCTGTTGCAGACAGCTAAGCAAAAAAAAAATCCAAAATTTGAGCCAAATCGGACAAACAGTTTTTAAGATATTGCTATTTAAAGTTTCTTTGTATTCTATTGTTTTTGCCGATATATTGATGAGGTTAATGAGGAAAACTAGCAAAATGTGCTCATTAATATTAATTTTTGCCAATATTTTTCCAATATTTTATGAATAAACCTTCATACTACTTTTACCTTTAATAATTTTAACTTGAAACTTTGCCAATGTGTTTCTATGACCTAAAACTTTAATGTATGATTTACCCGCCCATCTAATTTGCATATTTGCATAATTAATTAGCTTTTTGTATAATGCTCATTAATTATGCAAATTTGTCAATTAGATGGGCGGGTAAATCATATGTTAATGTTTTAGGCCATAGAAACACATTGGCAAAGTTTCAAGTTAAAATTATGTAAAATAAAAATAGTATGAAGGTTTATTCATAAGATATTGTAAAATATTAGCAAATATGAATATTAATGAGCACATTTAGCTAATGTTGCTCATTAACTTTATCAATATATTGGCAAAAATGATAGAATACAAAGAAATTAAAACCAAGCATATCTTGGCAACCGTATGTCCGATTTCCTTCAAACAAAAAACATTTTGCTCAGTGTTTTAAGCTTTACTTGTTCAATGTAATCAAGTGCCTCTAAATGCAGTTTCTAATTTTAAGAAACATCCTTTCGATCCACCTTAAAAAGTTGACCCGAGGTCGTCTAAGTTTATCCAAGATTATTTCAGGGTCACTGTGATAAATCTGACCCTTGACTCCACATTGACCAAACTTGCAATACAAATAGCCCTTGGTGCAGGAAATGTCCCAATGGCTGTGTGCTTGAGCCATCAGGTCGAGGTCATTTTAAAGTCAAAAGGTTACATGAGGTCAGATT
>JXSR01S073705.1:33702-44675 GCA_000969725.1 Ophiothrix spiculata | reverse complement strand
GGATCTCAATCCAATATTTTTTTCATTCTAAATAAATTTTCTTGTGATGTTGTTTTTAATTTTTGGATGTTAAATGTTTGTTTGTTTTTTCAAAATGTCATAAATGTTTGTTTGTTTTTTCAAAATGTCAAATACTCTAAACCACTTCTGTACAAAACATTCTTCACTATTTAATCAAAATCAAATTTCTTGATTTCCTTTTTCTCTATTTTTCTCACTGAACCGGTAAAATATTAAACAGGTTGGTGCATCTGATTGATTTGACACTGTTTTGTCTCCTTCACGGGTCACATGAATCATTAACTTACTTGAGTTCGTTTTCTTCTGACTCATCATTGGTTTGTGTTAAGACGTGTAACTTAAAATTTCATTGGTTTACATTTTGCATTGCAATACGTTTTTGTACTATTGTTTGGGAAATTGTATATCATAAATTACCCTATGTTCTCACTAGAAGCCTGGGGGGAGGGGGTACTCAACTTTGGTCTGAACGGGGGTGTGCGGCTCGGATCGTGGAACCCATACCCATCTTTAAGGGTATTTTTGAGAAAAAGTGCACCCATGTTTAGGGATTTTGCTCCAAAAATAGGCTGATTTTCAAAATTTTGTCACCTTTCTGGGACCATTTTAGCATATTTTCTTGAAAATGTGACCCATGTTTAGGGATTTTGGTGCCAAAAATGGGACCCATGTTTAGGGATTGTTTGTGAAAAAGCGACCCATTCCAGCGGCACATCCCCTTATACCTTAATATGTGAGCCCCCCGGACTAGAAGTGACAGATTAACAGAATATCAGGGTATCATGAAGATCCATTCTTTAATTTGAAAATGTTAGCTTGTTTTCAGTTGGCAATGATCTTCAATAGTAGGTAGGATTTGTTTGGATTGATGGTTACATAATACTGTCACATTCTTGTCAGTGTTCCCGCTAAGGCCGTATGCCGCGAAATTGGCGCAGAAGCTCAAAAAATTGGCGCAAGGGGTTCACAGAACAAAAAGTAAAAAATAGGCTTTTGGTTATACACAGCATTCATGTATTTTAGTTTTATTCAGATTGTATTCAAAATTACTCTTCATTTTTGAGGGGATCTTTCTGAAATTGGCAGTGGTGAGATGTATTTTTTTTCTTCTTATATGTCACTTTGGCGCAAAGTAAAAATCCTTAGCGGGAACACTGATTCTTGTCATTTCAAGTTCTGTATCTTATTAATTGGTATCCTAACTAAGTGGACATAAGTCAATTTCGAGGGCTTAAAAAGTGGTTAAATTAAATGGGACAAGCACCATGTTACCGAGCTATGCTTTTATAAAACGTATTATTATTATATCTATTGGCAACTATCTTTAATGTTTTTTGTTTTCTTGTTGCGTTTATATTGGGACAAGTTGTATATTATGGCGGATGTGCTTACTAAGAAGCAACAACATGTTCTGCTCAATGTTGAGAGTACATACACTTGCATTTCATCAAAACATTTTGCCAGTTCTGTCTCGTTACATGCACTTGGTATTGCCTGTCTTAACAATTTACTGACTGAGTCAACTTAACCAGAATCTGTAGGAGTAGAAATTACGCTTCTTGCATTGAATAGAGAGATCAAAGCTCAACAACAACTTCAATATGGCATCTGTCCTAAGGACTGCATTCCTGCTGCTGATGATAATTGCACTGGCAACCCATCCTACTGATTCTCAGCTTTCTACCTTAGCAACTGGACTCTCTCGGATCATCAACATTTTGGACAAAATCACCAACACTTCAGCTACTGTCATGCCTGATATTGCTACTGCTTTATCTAAACAAGAAATGCTTTTTAAAAACAACACAGCTACATTGGACGAGATGGGAACCACATTGTCAAGAATGGAAGAGATTATGACACAACAGCTAGAGAGGCAAAATGGTGAAATAATAACCTCAGCTCAGACTTATCAGAATATTGCTAGTCAGATCAGCAGCATTCAGAATCAGCAATTAAATCAGGTGATTTCTGTCCTTGAAAAACAAAATCAACAGCTTGAAAATATCTCTTCAATCTTACCACAGATGGTAAGCTTACTTGAAAGGGAACATGATATGATGGCATTGAATGAACTGTCTGAGAACAGCGCTGTCAGTCGCATGATTGCCACTCAATCACGTATGGCAGATAGTCTGGAGAAGATTGTTGGTTTGTTGCAAATTAAAGACAGACCACTTAATACCTTTACAACAGTTGCTATGACAACAAACAAACCGACGACTCAACTGCAAATTATTCTAAGAGATTGCTCTGATATATCTGAAGCTAATAACCATGGTTCAGGAGTCTATACTATTGACCCAAGAGATGGACAAGGATCCTTTGATGTTTACTGCAACATGGACACTGATGAAGGAGGCTGGACTGTTTTCCAAAAGCGCTTTGATGGTTCTGTTGACTTTTATTTAGGATGGGATGATTATGAAAATGGCTTTGGCAGCTTGCAAGGTGAACATTGGTTAGGTTTGCAAAAGATGCATCGGTTGACAAGTAGTGGACGATGGACATTGAGGATAGACTTGGAAGACTTTGATGGTAACACAGGATATGCTCAGTATGAAGATTTCCAGATTGGTGATACTGAATCTTTTTATCAACTCTCAATTGGGGCTTTCAGTGGAAACATACGTGATTCACTGACTGAACATAATGAACATTCGTTTACAACCAAAGACCAGGACCATGATAATTACAATGGTGATTACGATGGTAATTGCGCCCTCTATTTCCAAGGAGCGTGGTGGTATTCCGGCTGTGTTTCCTCCAATCTCAATGGCTTATATAAGGGGTCATCCATAGTGGTCAATCATGCAGCTTCAAAAATGTCGTGGGCAGAATTTCAAGGAGGATATAAAGCGCTGAAGTTGTCTGAAATGAAAATGCGCAGCACTCAATAGTCTCCTAAATATTAGAGAATTTAATATTAAACACAGAACTCTGCATGATGGTATATCTAGACATGGCAGAGGGAATTTATTCTCAAAGGTCCTGCAATAAATTCTTAGGAGGGGGGGGGGTCTTTGTATGATTAGGCCAAGTAAAATATAAGTTTGTCTCAAAGCTCATAGAATTAAGTTTTTTTATTTTATTTTATTTATTTCTATCTTGTTTTTTATTATGGTATATCAATTGTGAATTTTGAGCTCTATGTTGATATTACTCAAAAAAACAAGTATATATTTATGGTTGCAAATAAAGTAACAAGGTTTTTTTATTCCAATCATGTTCATGAATTTGTTGTTGGTAAGGAAATGTATGATTTTTCCAAAATAAATTGTAGAAAAAAAAATTAAAAAACACACTCTTTTTCTCCAGATCACCTGATTTTATCAACGCCCTCAGCAGCTTTGAGACAATCATTTTTTTTTTAATTTGGCCTTATCAGTCAACAGAAAATAGAGAGGGTAACTGAAATTTTATAAACTGATCAACTAGTGCAATAAACAAAATTTCAACCAAGAACTTAGCCTTATGAGACATCAGATGTAACAAAATACAACTTCAAGTCTGCAAATCTTTGAATTATTTTTCTGTTGCTTCCACACACCATTACTGATGAGAAGCCGTCTATTTTTCAACATGAACTATGTTTTATCATTTTCATTCTTATGTATTGTGTGCTAAGCCATTGTTTAAAAATGCTGTGTAGAATGCATTTTCAACATTGTGTAGTAATTGAATAAAAAATGGTAGCATTTTGATATTTGAATCTGGAGGTCAGTTGATACACTGAAATTATGATGTTGATGATAAAGATTTTTTATGTGCCACACCTGTCTTAATTGGTAATATAGAGGTGGCCAATGTATTCCCACACTACAGTTGAGCGAAACACGTTTTTCAGTCCAGTGTATTTTCGACCCATGTCCAAAAAAAAATGTATATTTTTTAATTTTTTGAAACTATTATATGAAATCCTACAAATATCGCAATTATTGAAAAAGCAGAAGTAACTAAAAAAGTAATTGAAAATTGCATAGCGTCAAGTTTCAACGTTAACTTGTGTCTTGTTTTCTGCTGAGAGACAAAAGAAAGTATGCAACCCTGGGGATGAGGCTGTTATGTAAACACAAAAGAAATGGAAAATAGGTATACCAATTAATTTTACATTTTGTGCTATATCTCCAAACCTATAAAGAATTTTGAGGTGAAATTTTGGATTTATAATCAGAAAAATATGGGCTTTCATTTGGCACCAAAAAATATACTACTTCCGGTTGATCCAAATGTGATCGGAACCTAAAGACCGGTGAAAACCACTCGGGCAGATTTCACCATAAACCATCTTCCATGATTCGATGAAGATTAACAATGCAGTGAGATAAAATGACAAAAGGCACACTCCATGTTCAAGAACTTTTTAATGTTTTTATTTTTTCATATAATAAGAATAATTTATAAATAATTTTATGATATTTAATGATAAATAGTTATGCTTTAATAAGTTAAAACTATTGCTCATATCAGAGAGACAGCATAAACGATCAAAGTCTCGATATCTTTGGTGGAAACTGGAAATGCAATAATCATTTTGCAGTTTTTTGAAACAGTTCCATTTTCAAAGGGGAAATATGGAAATTAAAATTAATTTTTCTGGCTTAATTGATAAAACTTGAGTTTTAAAGAAGTTCAGAAATTATGGTGTTTCCTTTGACCGGTTTTTAAAATCTCGTAGTCTTAAATTGCTTACGTGCGGACTCATTTAGATGATATGTTGTCTCACCAACTAGGATATCTCTCTAAAAATCTGTTCGCAGGTACATGTAAGGTCATCATTAAGAAGTCTATAATATCCCATTGTCAGCCGCGTTATCCTGTCGAATACTTACGTATCGTATGACTGATTTTGAGCATTATATGTCATTATTTTGCTACCGGTAAATGAATCGTATGAATTGGCCCAGGTGGTTTGAAGGTAGGGTCAGTATAATTGCCATAACTCTGCTTGTAGACCATCAATTTGTATGAAACAAAGTGTATTTTGTAGCTAAAGAAGTTGGCTTTCGATATATATAAACCAAATGATAATGTGATATAAAGTGTAACTTCATTCTTTCAGCGAAGATAACAATGTAAATTTTTTTCTGTTAACAACCTGTATATTGTTTTATATTTTCTCTACATCAAGTTGACTTACTTTGCTTCTATCTCCAATTTACCACCACATGATCATTGATCAGTAGATATTATATGGGTAAATTAAATGGCAGCGACATTATACTCGTACCAAAATATGCCATGGTATTCTTTAATAATGAATAAAAAACTAGATATGTTGAAACTCTAGCATAGATATCAGCTAAAATAGTATCTTTAAAAACACCCACATATAGTTTTTACAAAATATCATCTGGGATAGCTTAAAATTTTGTATATATATTTTTTTTGTTCCGAAGTTTAACTGCTGAAGAATATGTAACCCTTTAGTCATATCCCGAAGAGAGCAACATGATTTTTTTTTTCATGTTTAATAACATCCGGAGGAGGGGCATTCAGTGTCAGATTTTTGAGTTTGAAAATGGATGGTTGGCCATACAATTTGCACTGAAATCCATGACTCTAAGCAGAACTCTAAGCACTGAAATAAGAATATCTGTGTTTCCATTAGTGTTTAGGCCTGTTCGGATTGTGAAGAAGGCAAGAATTAGGACCAGGGCAGAAAATAGGAGGTCAGGGACTTTGTGTAAGACTTGGAAAAATTAGGGCATTGGGGTCATTGGGTGTCAGCATAGCAATAAAAAGGGGTCTATAATTGGTCTGCAGTCGCTATCCACTGACATATGGGAGTGCTTCCCCCCCCCCCCCCATCACATTAGGCCTAATACTGATACTCTGACAGTGTAATTGACATTTTGCCTCGGAAATATTAATAACAGGAAGCCAGTGTAGATTTACCAGATATATGAATTATAGTATGTGACTTATGAGATTGAAGTTTCAAATGACTCACATGAGATAAGCTGAATAACTTGTGCTTAACAGGTACATTTCGAGAAAACAGTCCAAAAAGATCTAGCAAAAAACAACAACCAAGTGTGTTATTTATTTAATTTACTTAAAATGATGTTAAATAATAATGACGTTAATACTACAAAATAAAAACACTGATGCAATGAAATATGTTATTTAATTTACTTTGATTCACTCAAAATTTCATTGAATATTCAGTATTTCAACTTATATCTTGTCCTAAGTCAAAAACAACAGCAACAACCAGAAAAACAGCAGCAGCAACAACAACAACAACAAGAACACACCCCTGAAGTAACCAATACAAGACTGTTATTTGACTCTCTCAAAATTTCATCGAATATTCAGTATTTCAACTTGCCCTTGTTTACTACCCCTTGTCCCCCCTCCCCCCAAAAAAAAATTAAATAAAAAAAACAAAAAAACACTTACCCAAATTTCATACTCAATTCCCCTCTTTTTCTAATTTGTATGTAAAGTACATAAAAGATGTATTGATTTTTAATTGGAAGTTTACAATTTTTTAGTTTTTGTGCAAATTATAAGATTTCACAACAATGTTTAGCTGAAATTAGCAAATTTACATTCTTTTAATTACAAAGTGCATTACAACTTCCCCCTTGGATGTAGTCTGTGGGAAAAAAGAAAAGGTGCAAAATGGAGTCTGCACAATTGTTCTTGACTGATTCTTAGTCTTTGAGACCTATAGATTCCAGAATTGAATGATGCAAAATCCGCACCATTGAGCATTTTGAGAAATCCAAGATAAAACAAAATGGCTATCAAAACAAGGGGTGATATTTCAAAATTTCAAAACCACACCAACATGTTCCTCTCATCACAAGGAAGCAGAAAAAGTATACTTTTACCTATGTCTGAAATATGGTTCTGGAGTTATAGCCAAAAATGTGAAAGGTCATATTAGAGGTCACGGATTTGGTCCGATGGGAGTCCACAATTTCAAAAGTATCAGATTTTGTTCAAACTGGTCTCAAACTGTTCCTCTTGCAAAAGTGTCTACATAAAGTGATACTTTAAAGTGTGTCAGGTCAATTGTTGCCATGGTAGCAGGCAAAAACAAAGTCCATATTTACCATTTAAATAAGTGGATCAAAGTCAATTTCGAGGGCTTAAAAACTGGTTAAATTAAATGTGACAAAAAGCACGTTACAGAGCTATGCTTTTATAAAACGTACTATTATTATTATATCTATTGGCTACTGCTTTTAAATGTTTTTTGTTTGCTTGTTGCATTTATATTGGGACATGCTGTATATTACGGCGGATGTGCTTACTAAGAAGCAAGAACATTTTCTGCTCAATGTTGAGAGTACATAACTTGTATTGTCATCAAAACATTTTGCCAGTTCTGTCTCGTATGCACTTGGGCTTGCCCGACTTAACAACTTACTGACTGAGTCAACTTAACCAGAATCTGTAGAAGTTACGTTTCTTGCATTGAACAGAGAGATCAAAGCTCAACAACAACTTCAATATGGCATCTGCCTTAAGATCTGTAGTCCTGCTGCTGATGATAATTGCTCTGGCAACCCATTCTTCTGCTTCTCAGCTTTCTACCCTAGCAACTGGACTCTCTTGGATCATCAACATTTTGGACAAAATCACCAACACTTCAGCTACTGTCATGCCTGATATTGCTATTGCTTTATCTAAACAAGAAATGCTTTTTAAAAACGGCTCAGCAACACTGGATGAGATGAGTAGCACATTATCCAGAATTGAAGAGGTTATAACACAACAGCAAGAGAGGCAAGCTGGTGAAATGGTAACCTCAGCTCAGACTTATCAAAACATTGCTAGTCAGATCAGCAGCATTCAGAATCAGCAATTAAATCAGATGATTTCTGTCCTTGAAAAGCAAAATCAACAGCTTGAAAATATATCTTCAATCTTACCACAGATGGTAAGCTTACTTGAAAGGGAACATGATATGATGACATTGAATGAACTGTCTGAGAACAGCGCTGTTAGTCGCATGGTTGCCACTCAATCACGTATGGCAGATAGTCTGGACAAGATTGTGAGCTTGTTGCAAATTAAAGAAAAGCCACTTAATACCTTGACAACAGTTGCCATGACAACAGTTGCTATGACAACAAATAAACCGACGACCCAACCGCAAATTATTCCAAGAAATTGTTCTGATATATCAGAAACTAATAACAATGGCTCAGGAGTCTACACTATCGACCCAAGAGATGGACAAGGGTCCTTTGATGTGTACTGTGACATGGACACTAATGAAGGAGACTGGACTGTCTTTCAAAAGCGCTTTGATGGGTCTGTCGACTTCTTTTTAGGCTGGAATGATTATGAAAATGGCTTTGGCAGCTTGCAAGGTGAACATTGGTTAGGTTTGCAAAAGATGCATCGATTGACCAGTAGTGGACGATGGACATTGCGGATTGACTTGGAAGACTTTGATGGGAACACAGGATATGCTCAGTATGAAGATTTCCAGATTGGTGATGCTGAATCTTTTTATCGACTCTCGATTGGAGCTTTCAGTGGAAACATACATGATTCACTGACTTACCATAATGGTCAATCATTTTCAACTAAAGACGAAGACCATGATAGTAATAATTCCCATCATGGTGGTAAATGCGCCCCCTATTACCACGGGGCGTGGTGGTTTGAAGAATGTGTGCGTTCAAATCTTAATGGCTTATATCAGGAGTCATCTACGCTAAATCATGTTGCTTCAAGCATGTCCTGGTATAATTTTCCAGTAACCTCTAGCTACAAATTGCTTAAGAAGTCTAAAATGAAGATGCATCGTATACAATAAACTTGGGTTTAAACAAGAATTTAGTAGACGGGACCAATGAATGAGCCTTGAGGAACACCAGATGTTACTAAACACAACAAAATGTGCTCTTTAATCCAACCTGTTGCTTTCACACGCAGATACATGCATGTACAATTTTTAATCTGTTGAGAAGAACCATATCTGGATATTCAAAAATGCTAAATCATATAAAAATGTCAAGTGTGTCATCTTAAGGTGTTTGGTCCATGAGAGATCCGCCCGAAGAATTTTAGTAAAAATCTGCATGAATGATATTTTATCGATGTAGAACCGATTTTTAAAATAAAAATTGGAGGTCACCGGACTCGTTTTTGCATGAGAGTCGGTTTAAAAACAGCATTTTTGGAGGTTTTTTGGGAAAAATTAGTACAGGGGTCTATGGGAAATGTGGCAAAAGTGAAATTATTTAGTGTTGATTCAAAAAATCTGCCAGAGCATTTTTGTTAATTTTTTCACAAAAGTTGCGCACAAGTATGTTCTTACAAATAAAAAAATAAAAATTGGGGGTCACCGACTTAGTTTTCAAGAAAAATATTATAATATGGCAATTTTTAGCTTCAAAACACTACTCAGAGCATACGCGCATGCGTATTGCGGCACTTACCTACTCGGAAACTAGCGCGCGTACTGGTATGCGTGGACGGCGCGTGGACCAAACACCTTAAGTAAAAATTTTAAGGAATCAAATTGGGAAATTAATTCCATGGACTTCAAGTTGCAATCAATTGAACTTAGAAGTGCTGATTGACAACACCTATGTATGAAGTGCATTGATGTCCTCACTGCATATAAACCATAAAACAATTCAATATAAGTTTTTGTATACCGGCTGTGCTTTTCCAGGAGTATGATATAACATGGAAATTATGCAGTGCACATGCTTATGACATCACTCTCATGTTGAATATCTGCCATTTATTATCTTAAAAAATCAAAATATCTTTTTTAAAATTCCAGGGTTTGACTCCAACCACACCGGATTCAAAATTTATATAATTTTTTATGATAGATAAATGCGTACAATTGTGTCTTTATACTTTATTTAAGATTAAATTGCAGATGCTTATGACATCACTCTCATGTTGAATATCTGCCATTTATTATCTTAAAAAGTCAAAATATCTTTTTTAAAATTCCAGGGTTTGACTCCACCCCAACCGGATTCAAAATTTATATAATTTTTATGATAGATAAATGCGTACAATTGTGTCTTTATACTTTATTTAAGATTAAATTTGAGTAAGGTTTTCAAAACATGCAAATCTCACATTGTGAAATTTGCAATCACTTCAACATACTTTATGTTCTTGCTTTCTGATTCATCAGGTTATAAATCATCGATAATGAATTTGAAAGACTTGATTTGTTAGAGCCTAGATATTAGATACAAATAGTATCTATATAAATACACCATGGGGGATCAGTCAAACTAGTGATAATGTAAGCAGGCTTGACCAAGAAAAGGTTGAAATAGGGTTGTTTCTGAGAATTGAAGGGTGAATCAGATGAAACCATTTCAGACATCAAAAACAGCTATTTCCAAGAAATAGGGTACTTTTTCAAACCTTATAGCCAGTACCGAGGGTTAGATAGATTGCACAACTTACCGATAAAATCAAGTAGTATTTGTTTTATTACACTTTATTCTGACTTTGGGGATGAGGTTGTAGGAACAGTAGTAAAAACTACCAACCAGGAAGAAGTTTGTGATCGGCAAATGAATTATCATGATTTCTTCATGAATATTTATGGAGTGTAATCTTTTACAATTTTTTTTCTGGAATGTAAATAAAGAGGCTATTTATTTAACCTTTAAAGCAATACTATAAGATTTTTATCAAAAATGGTTTACTGTAAAAACATCATAAAATAGAAGAATGTGACTATCTAAAAGCATCTTCAAGTGTATTTTGTGAAAAAAGTTGTTTTGCCACCAAAAAATGGATGAAAAGCACACGCATCGATCATGATGCATGCTTTCCTACATATATACTAATACATGTGGAATTAAATTCGGGATCCCGAATTTAATTCAACAAATGGCTATGACAGAAAAAGTAAACATCTTTGAGCCAAATCGTTTGGAGGGTATTCATATCTACCAAACACAAACCCAATAAACCCAAAAAAATCAAAAGTCATGAGT
>JXSR01S073704.1:72767-82776 GCA_000969725.1 Ophiothrix spiculata | reverse complement strand
TGAAAAACATAGTTTATCGGGAAAAAAAATGTTTTTCTGTTGAAAAACACTGTTTATCTGTTGAAAAACGCTGTTTATCTGTTGAAAAACACTGTTTATCTGTGATAAACAATGTTTATCGACTTATTGTACATTTGGCTTGCCATATGCTCCCCCCTGGTTACGCCACTGTTGGTGTCACAGTTAAGAAATTAACAAGACAGCCACAGTGACACAGCAAGTTTTATAATATGCAAGGAGTATCATGCCAATCCTATTATGCTGTTAAAGCAATTTTGATCAAAATTATTTATAGTAAAAACATCATAATTGAAGGAATGTGACTATCTAAAAGTGTAATCAAGTGTAGTTTGTCCAAAAATTGTTTTGCTATTGAAAAATAGATAAAAGGGACATGCATGGTTTCCTATACTAATACAAGTTGAAATAAATTTGGGATCCTGAATTTAATTCAATAAATGGCCATAACAGAAAAAGCAAGCATCTTTGAGCCAAATCGTTTGGAGGGTATATATCTACCAAAAGCAAACCCAATAAGCCCAAAAAATCAAAAGTCATGGGTGACATGGGGCGCTTCATTTTTAACACTTTATAGTATTGCTTTAACCTTTTTTCTTTATTTGATGTGTATATGGCACTGGTTGAAATTTTGTGCCTGCTTACACTAAGGATGGACCAAAAATTGAGACAAATTTAGCGATATGATACCAAGAACTCCCACATCCACCTTCTTCCTCACATTGTGGACAACTGAAGTCTGTTTCTTTTCATGCTATATTACAAATTCACAAGTGTTTACATTTTGTCTTTGTTGAATTCAATGGGGGTAGCGCCTAGGAAAGAGATTTTAAGGTCAATGCATGTCAGCTCAGTTTTGTTATTTTTGGAGTTTTAAATGTAAAACATTAGCTCTCAGAAACCTCTAACGGTCAAGTTATTAAGGTTCTGTAAAATGAAAACAAAAGCAGATATTTACTTGAAACTATTCAAATATTCATCAATTAAGTTAAACTACTTAACATGTTAATAAAAACTGCATAGTTCATCTCCTTCTACCCAAGGCCACAAACCTTACTGAACACCCTTCGTAGTTACCAAACTGATGTTTTCCGGATTTAGGATGGGAATTTAAGTTTTATTTTACTGATTCATCTTTAATTTGATTGATCACATAGACCTTGCCCAGTGCATATTTACTAAATGATAATGAATTGGAAAGGTAATGGAAAATGGCATTTACTTGTGTTTGCGCTTTCATTTACAAACCCATTTAGATAAAATAGAGGACATATACATTTATGCATTTTTCAACTTCTGTTTAAATTGAATGCTTATATCTTCTTATGGCCAAAAAAATAAATTGTTTGGTGCTTCCCCCCCCCCACCGCAACTTTTTCTGAGCTGGAGCGGGTGTGCGGGAAAACTTTTTTTTTGCCTATTTGGCTCTAAACAAGGTATAAATTATAGATATGTAAATTGGGATGTTTACTACTTCTTTCATGTTTTAAACCTGATTAGAAGTGTCAAAAACATTTTTACTATATTTAGAACACCAAATTTTAAAACGTAGAAAAAAAAATCTGGAATTCCTAAAACTTGGCACGGTATTCCTTTGTACAGTAAAAAAAAATGTAGATTCTAATTCAGAATTAGGGGTGGGCAGTGGAAAACAACCAAACAATATATTTTTTTGGCCTAATGTACAATAAAATATAATGAAACCAGATTTGTGATATTTTGAACCTGTAGTGAGACTGGGACGTGGTTATTCCTAAAAAATTGTTTTTATAAAAAAATGTAAAAACTTCACAAGGTGTCTATTAATCTGTTTTTTGAAACTTAAACTGAATTTAATTTTTTGACTGACATGTTTTAACAACCTTACAATTTTCCCCCTAAAATTTCCCAAATTTGTTCATATGAGGGGTGCTCTGGCAACAGATATATATAGATCATTACGGTCTATGGTCAAAATGAGCGGAAAGTCGCAAATTTCAAATTTAAGTTCAGGGCATAGTTTAATTCTTTATAATCTCAATTTTGAATGATATATAATATGTCACACTTTTTTTCTCCATTCTCCATTTTGAGATCAAAATACAAAGCAGTCCACCAAAATTCTTGCAATGAAAATTAGCTGCAAATTGATTTCAAAATTACTGATTACTATAATAGTAGGGATGTCAATTAGTGTAGAAAAATTCGTGTGGATTGAAATTTACGTTAAAGTACCTTCACTTTAGACTCTTCATTGAGGGGTTCAAAAATGTTTAATATGATTAAAAATGTAACTATTGAAAAAAATGGAGGTTTTTTTAATATTGAGGGGGCCTTTTTAGTTTTTAATCATAAAACAAGTATATTACAGTTGATTGAATGTTCGTATGTTTTCATAAATGAGCAGCTCCGTGTGGAAAATGGACCAGAGGTCGCCGTCAAAACTCAAATTAAGTCCCGTTCTGCGGTAAAGCGCGTTGTACAAAAATGCATTTTCCGATGTGATTCACTCATTCTTAGGCAAAAAGTAAATAACTATTTTAAAGGAGGTAGATCCATTGTTCAATTTATGAAGGACACTTTTTGGAAACCACCTCTTGAACTTTACAGCGGTCGATCAAAACCCCAGACCACCCCACCCTGGTAGGAGATCTCTCAATACTTTTGCAATCCCTGGATGACACAGGATGTCTCTGAAAAAGTGTCTTACATCACTACAACCGGTAGATATTCGTGATCAAAATGGTATATTTTTTTACTTTCAACGATGAATGAATCATTCCGGATTTTCCATTTCAAAGTACGCACTACCACGCTTTTCCACGTGTTTTATAAATACCCGCCAGCAGTGCGAATAGCTCTAGGCGTTATGTACAGTAATTCCCGGCATAAACATTTGCTGGACATAGCAAAACACGCCGAGGTTTTCCTCCGTATTTTTGGATGGTATTAGTTAAAATAATTGGGAATTTGGTTTAATATCAGAATGATACTCACATTCACCCCTCTTTCATGTCATTAATCCAGTAAAAATCAGTAAAAGATTTAAGTACTTTTGAAGATTACGGGAGTAAGAACAATTACTGTAACTGCCATTATTTCCCGCACCTTACTGGCCTAACATAGTGGTTGCGCTGCGTTGATTTATTCGCCCTACTCCCAATGTAAATCTGAAACACCTTGTCAAATGGGTCCATTTGTTAAAATTAAACAAATGACCTCAAATTTGGGCTGATATTTTCAATACAAAGTGAGACATGGGATATTTTTGGACACTTAGCTACTCTGAGGCACTGGTAGAAGAAAAATATTTAAAAAAAATCAGTTTCTTAGTTTGTTTGTCATTTTTACACGCCCTTAAATTCCGTATATTGACGTTTTCCCTAATTTACCTCTATTTTTAGCTCAAATAGCGCCACATTTTTCGGACAAAATCTTACATATCTCCGGAACCGCTTGACCTACAAATATGATCTTGGTGTCATTTTACTTTGGAAATAGTGTACAATTTGAATGTGTCATGAAAACAAATTGAATAGGAACTTTAATTTTCTCATTGATATCCCTAATAATAGTGTATGATAGCAAAATGTGGTCAATTAACCATGATAAATGTCACTTACGGGCATTGTTGACCTTCGGAACTTGAGCTACAGTTAAGCACTTATGCATGGATGTGTTTTATGATTCAAAATCTTCATTGGCTACTTTGTGCTAATTTTTGCCAGAGGAACCCACATAATGTAGGTCAAGGCCAGGGTATTGAAAAAAATGAACCTTTCTGAGAACTTTTATTGTGCTGATGAGAATTTTCTGTGAGATTTATGAAAAAATGCATGAATCGCGCTGATAGTTATTTGACATTAACCCTAAAAGTTACTCATTTATTTGTATTTCATCATTCAATATTAGAAAAAATCATCTGTCGTCTTGGAACGGTGCGGCCGTGTTACCACGGATTTCAAAGCCCTTGTCTATTTCATAAAGATTTAAGAATATTCCTAAGTTGGTCTGTGAAACAATAATCATTTATAAATCCACAAATATCTTAGACTTTGAGAACAATGAGCTCCATTTCCTAAAGCAACTTTTGATGATAAATGTTAAATTAATATCAGTTTATGAAATTCCTATTCCAAAGTTGTTAAGAAAATTTAAAACGAAACAGAAAAGTTCCTATCTTCATACAAAATGTTCTTAACTTTAGGTCTGATCTTAATTTGACTATATTAGGTCAAAGGTCAATTACCCACAACTTCATCTGTATAGGACAAAGGCAGAAATGTTTAAACTATTTAAATATATTGGCCTTAACCTTTTCCTGTCGTAGGGCGTCTGAGCGACGCCATAAATTACTGCCAGCTCAGACGTAGGGCGTCTGAGCGACGCCCTAACTAACACTGAAGTATATCTATTTTCACTACCTCTTACCTTCCAAAACACTATCACAGGCAGTGTATACAGTTCATAAAGGTATATTATGCTGATGTTTCATTGAATTATGTAGAATATTTCTAAAGATAAATTTAATTTACTTTAGAAGTCAGTTTACAGGTAAAATGCCTTCAGCCTGGGACGGAAAAAATGGTCAGACTGGAAAGGGTTAAGTTGGGAAATTTGATCGCTTCCAAGTTGAAAATGTTAAAAAATGTCTTGTTCTGAAGTAACCTTACAAATTTATACTTAAGAATATTCCTAAGTAGCTTTATGAAATAGAGCCCTGGTCAAGGTATCGCTTGCTCTCTTTTTAGCACTTGAAACTTGAAATGTCAGGTCATTCAAAACTGTCATCTAGATATCATATAACTCTTAATTAAACTTTGTTCAATATATTTGAAAAAAATGTTCACCAAAGACATTTTTGCAAGATCTAATTAGAACATTGGAAAATCTTGCCTTTTCAATAATGGCCTTGACTATGGTAATCACTTTATCTCATTTGAAAAAATATATATATGTTTGTATTCTAGTAAAACATATATAGATGCATTGACAATTCACTGTATGTGCGTATTCCTGCTGACACTAGCAATGTTAGAAATATTTTGCAACACAAGACAAGTAAAAAATGACCCATATATGCTTATTACATTTGACACACGTCTGTGTGTGTAGCTCTATTTATCATTTGATTTGCTATTTTTATGACTGATGCATGTTGGGACGCTATTTTTAGTTTCAAAATGAAATATTAGATGTACAACTAGAGCAATTGATAATATCTCATGCATTTATTAAATATGTGCGCAAGCTTTTCATATGGCTGTCAATTTCATGTTTGATTGTAAGTATTGAAGTAACATTTATAGTAGACATTCCAAGAGCATTTGTAATATTTACAATTTTATTGAATTGTGTTGGAAATATGCATATGATTGTGGAATTTTCATTTTTGCAAGTGGCAATGCTGAATGGTTTGACAAATGATTTGTCAGTTTGTTTGTAGAGAACTGATTTTATAAATCTATTCAAGTGGATGCTCCAGTCAAATTCCTGCTTCAATATTGGCTTTCAAACAGAAGTATTTGCAATATAATATGTCATGTGAATAGCAGTCGCTTACACTGCCAAGAAAACTTCGCTTCTACGGGAAGCGATATTAGCTTAACAAATTTCACGACATTCGCTACACATCAGATTGAATTGCAGCGATCTTCTCTCCCAAAATATTCTTGGGTTTGTTTATTCAATAATCATAGCACTACAACATGGGCAAGTGACATTCGCTTTCATTGATTGAGACAGTGTTTGTGCAATGAGAGCACGCTGCAAAATGTTAAGTTTTGAGTATTAAGTAGATTGCAGCCCGAAGGGCACGCTACACCTTGCAAAAGGGCAATGGGGATAAAGTGCCTAGCCCAAGGACACAACACGTTGACAATAGCAGGGCTCGAAATCCCAATCTATGGAATATGAGTGAGACGAGCACATTATCCACTAGGCCTCACATGCTCTTCAATCTTGATATCATTGAGAGCCAAACTTTTTTGTGAGGGAGATGACAATTACCAGAATCTACTTGTAATTTATCAAACATTTGTGCATATGTTATAAGCTGTCCATTATCAAGATGGGAGGCTATATTAATGTTCTCCAATTTTGTAAAAACAGTTAGCGTCATATTTTCAGCTTATTAAGTTGATTTACTTTCATAAATGCCTCCTGACTTTATTTCCATGATTAAACCATCCATGAAAAATGACTTTCATAGATTATGCATCACCTGATGCACAATCATGCATTATTCCATCACCTGAGGCTCATGATCTCGGCATTCTTGTTGATAACAAACTCCAGTTAAACAGGCACATTATTAGTATTTGTCGTTCTGCGACCCAGGCAATTTGGAAGATCAGTCAACTCAGGAAATATCTCGATGACAATCAAACTGAGCGCCTCGTCCATGCCTTCATAACTTTAATTGCAACTCGCTCCTTTATGGACTTCCAATTTCTTCCATAAATAAACTCCAACGTATCCAAAATACTGCCGCTCGTCTCATAACTAGGAAAAAGAAATTTGAACATATATCTGGTGTTTTACAAGATCTCCATTGGTTAACAGTTGACAAGCGTATTGTTTACAAAATATTGCTCTTAACTTTCAAAGCCATCAACGGGCAATCTCCTGAGTACATCAAAGATCTCATTAACATCTATAGACCTGCTCGTACTTTGCGTTCATGTTCCAAACTTCAGCTTGTGATTCCTAGGTTTTCAACATCATATGGCAAGCGTGCCTTTTCCACAGCTGCTCCCACTTTATGGAATGAATTACCTGTTAATATTCGCCATGCCACCTCTCTCAGTCAGTTTAAGTCTTTGGTTAAAACTCATTTGTTCAATCAATAGGTGCATGTTCCTGATTTGTTGTTATATTATTTTGTGTGTAGTGTATGTAGTGTAAGGTTTTTCTTTGTAAAGGGCAATGAGACCTTTTTGGGGTATATTGCACTAAAAGCGCCTCTGTATTATTATTATTATTATTATGCAGAAGTACTTGGCCAATTAGCACTAAGACAGTGAACACATTTCACACAAATATATCAATTATCAACGCTTGATCAGTTAATGAAATTAGTATATTTAAAAAAAATTTAGTTGTGCCCTTGTTATCAAACTGATTCTCCTTTGTTCAGCTCAAGTCCTGCCACCACCAATGGTGAGACAGAACTCAGTGCCTACAAAGCCACCAACATCGCCAGAAGATACACAGCAAAGAAGAGCAAAGAGCGGACCAAAAGAGAGGACAAAGGTCCTAGCAGAGGAAAACAGAGACGAGAATGGTCAGCATAGGTCGTCATCAGCTGGGACACTACACCCACCGGGTCAAAAGTAAGTACACATGAGCGGACCTAAAGAGAGGACAAAGGTCCTAGCAGAGGAAAACGGAGAAGAGAATGGTCAGCATAGGTCATCATCAGCTGGGACACTAAACTCACCGGGTCAAAAGTAAGTACACAAGAGCGGACCTAAAGAGAGGACAAAGGTCCTAGCAGAGGAAAACGGAGAAGAGAATGGTCAGCATAGGTCATCATCAGCTGGGACACTAAACTCACCGGGTCAAAAGTAAGTACACAAGAGCGGACCTAAAGAGAGGACAAAGGTCCTAGCAGAGGAAAACGGAAAAGAGAATGGTCAGCAAAGGTCATCATCAGCTGGGACACTACACCCATCGGGTCAAAAGTAAGTACACAGGAGCGGACCTAAAGAGAGGACAAAGGTACTAGCAGAGGAAAACGGAGAAGAGAATGGTCAGCATAGGTCGTCATCAGCTGGGACACTACACCCATCGGGTCAAAAGTAAGTACACAGGAGCGGAAGAGGACAAAGGTACTAGCAGAGGAAAACGGAGAAGAGAATGGTCAGCATAGGTCGTCATCAGCTGGGACACTACACCCACCGGGTCAAAAGTAGGTAGCAACTCGGATTTAAAAGGGTCAAACTCAGCCTCCATTTGGAAGAACTATCATATGGACACCATGCCGCCTGGAACCCAAACTAGAGACAGGGAACCAGCCATAAGGTAATAGATGGATAGTCATTGGTCAGAAAAACATTCCTGCTAAGTTTGATTGAAATCCTCCACCTGTAGACGCAAAACGGTACTAAATAATTAAGATGAAAAATCTTGACCCTACTTGGCCTCGTTCTGATTCCCCCTCTGATTTTGTGGATTTATCCCATCAATGGTGGGAGTATGTCAATTTTATGAATGGTCTATAAGCTTGCTTGTGAAAATTTATGTTTTATGTTGAAGTTATGATAAATAGTGACAATAATGTTATTTCCTTTATAAATTTGCAAGTTTAATTTAATTTGCCTTTATCCCCAAATTTGCAAGACCGACAACCTGTTCCTTTTGATGTAACGGGTCACATATAATCTTTTTTTCTTCGTAGGGAACGTGCAAGAAGTGGAGGGTCAACTCGCAGTGAAAGTGGTTATGCCAGTGACAGGGCGGCCTCTAGAGGGAGCCGTAGTGGTAAGTGGAATTGAAATGTTCATAGAGTATTGACCTAGCTCAGATAAGTACCAGAGCACATGCCTCTTCTCCCGGTGCCATCACCAAAAACTTGAAATACAAGCAGGAGTTATTAGGATGATTCATTGGCGCCATTAATGAGGTTGATGTAAAAATGTCACTAGAAGTCTTGATTCTTTGATCTTTTGTTACAAATTACACCCTTCTTATTGAATAAATTCATTCAAACCATTATTTTACCCAATTTATAGAATGCATTAGATATAGTTAGATTTTGAAATTTTGAAATTGGTTGGTATTTCCGCTAGAAGGAAATCCAAAAGCCCTATAACTTTCTTTAAACAGGGTTTAAAATATATCTTTTTTTTATTTAGGGGGCTATTTTTTTTTCCAGCAAATAAAAATCGCCCTCTGACTTTCATTCCAGATGGCTCTTTTGAGCTACTTGGGGGCTACTTTTTTACTTGGGATGTTGTTACTAAATATCGTGTTACACTGCACAGTATGTTTGTTTGTGGCAATCTGCTTCCTTTTATCAAACAGTTAAATGCCAATCTTTCATTTTACATACATCCTTTTGGTCATCTGTATCCAATCTTTCCCTAATTTTTCACTGTGCCTTCCTTCAAAACGGTCTTCTTTTTCCTCTTTAGGTTTTGCCAGATGAACATTTATTCCCACCACCTCCTGTTCTTATCAGAAACAGGATCAAGAACAGATCCATTTTTCTCTGCAGATTTTTCCACATGCCCTGATTAATTATCAGTGAAGTTTAGTTGAACGTGGTGCTGCCGTGTATTTTGTATGGCTACATGAACATGACTCGGGGGTTCAGCACAGCACCAATACTGCTAGTCCGAGGTACTCAGCCATTAATACTCGATCGCTGACAATCTCCGTTTAATGGACAGAAGAGACAGCGCTACATCGAGCTACAATACTGCCAGCGACTCACATGTACATTTATTACAATGATTATGAATATTCATATTGTGTTGAGTCAACTAACTTTGAGTAAAATAAATTTGAATTTTTATCAAGACTGTAGGATTTTCCAGGGGATTTTCGGTGTACAAATGAACAACATTTTGGGCAGTTAAACTTCCTCTACTTAAGTTTTATTTGTGGGGCGATTGTTGTGCTTTGCAATATTTTTTTTGCCCTCTTCCACCTTTACTTGGGGGCTATATTATAAAAATAGGAGGCGCATCACCCTTCGCCCCCTTGTATTTTGACCACTGCTTTCTTATAAGAAATCTTAATATATTCATTCATAAATGGTGCAGAGGGTGAGGATCAGACTTCTAGCGTCGCTGCAAAGTGGGAAAGCATCCCCTAGTTCCAAAAGGAACACAATTTTTGAGGTCGGGTAAATTAGGGTTAAACATAATTCAGATAGCAGCTCATCTTTGGAATGATAGTATTGATTCAAACACTTGCTCTAACTTTGATACTCTGTCACTTTATCAATTTAAAGAAGTTCTTGCCAAAAGTGATATATAGCTGATCATGTATGTTCCATTGTAAA